>CAJNJA010012557.1:386-12796 GCA_905231915.1 Symbiodinium necroappetens | reverse complement strand
TTCTGAAACAGCTAAAATGGTGGATCCTTCCGGGGGGGGGGTAGCATATATATATATATGTATATTTGTCAGTCGAGTGCCCGCGGTGACAACCGGGCGCTTGCAGGGTCCTTGCCTTGGCGGCCACGGGAGCCGGCGCCGGAGCCGGCTCGGCCTTGGCCTTGGCCTTCCCCTTCGCCTGCGCATTTGACGAGATAAGGAAGGAGCCAGAAAGGAGGGGTAGTTTAGGGTTTAGGGGGAAGTTCGGAAGAGAGGGGTTTAGGGTTTAGGGGGGAGATGTCGGGAGGAGCGGTTAAGGTATGTCACGACCAGCCTTGGGTTCCGCCGGCGCAGGGGCCGGCGCCTTGGCCCCCGCCTTTGCTTTGGGATCTGCCTGGCAGGGCACGGGCGAACTTCGAGGGTACACTCTTGTGGAGCCCTGTCGGAAGAGGAGCCTTCGCTGCCCCCTTTGGCTTCGCAGCCTTCCCGGAGAGCCCAATGCCCCTTAATTAAGGAATATACCTTAAATCGTAACATTAAGGCCCCTTATAGTTTAAGGGCGTATTCCTTAGTTAAGGGGTATTGGGCTCTCTGGGTTCGTCTCTCACAAACCAGGGACGTCTTGGCCCACGTCTTCATGAGTCCCAAAAACACCAGGCCTCTGGGGCAGCCGGGGCCTTCGCGGCCGCCTTGCCCTTGGCCTTGAAGGGTTTAGGGTCTTTTTGTTTAGGGTTTAAGGGCTTTTTCTGCGAGATTCAGAGCCCAAGACGCTCAGAAAAGAAGGCTCAAAGAAGGAAGAGACAAAGCGGATCCGAGCTCCGAGATCCGCACCGCAGCGGCCTTCGGCTCCGGCTTGGCCGGCTCTTCCTGCGAGTGTTGTCGCAGTCTCAGTCTCAACTTACTTGCAGAGCATGGCAGTTTCTTAAAAAATGCCAGTCCATTGGCTTTCAGATTTATGGCGGAGTCGGGGGTTTCGAGGTTTCGAGGTAGAGAGCTGCAGCGCTGGCGAAGAGAGCCCTCTCTTCTGCGCCTTGGCTTTCGCCTTGGGCTTCGCCGCCTCGGTGGGTTCCAAAGCGAGCGGGTCTGGGCCCCTTTGCCGCTGCTTGGACTTCCGAGCCCTCCAAGGGCCGCACCGCCTTCGGGGCTTCCTTGGCCTTGGCCTCCCGGACTGCGCTCCCAGCTCCCTAGGCCCAAAACCCAAAACATCCTCTCACCTCCCCACCCATGCAGATACCATCAGAATCATGAAGGGCCGCAACAGAAGATAGACTCTGACGGACCAAGCCGCCGAAAAGAAGCCACCGAACAAGCAAGCTGACTCACAACGTGAGTGGTCAACAGAAGTATGTGAACAAGCAGCAATGGCCGGCACTGACATCAAAAGAGAACCTTCAACTATGTGGCCCTTAGGAACCCTCTGAAGAAATCCTCTACAGAACCCGATGCCATAAACTCCCTTGCTAAAACCCACGGTAAAAACTACCCAAGTCGAGTCGAAAAGGAAAAAGACCGGCTCCCTCTGTTCGGCGCCTTCGGCTCCGGCGTAGCCGCAGCCTTTGCCTCGCAGGTGGAACCCGGAAACCCCCTCGCATCCCTCCGCTGGCGCCCTTTGGGCCTTGGCTTGGGGCTTCATCTTGTGGGAAGCTTAGGAGATCTTACAAGTTAAGGGTTTGGGGCTTAGGGTGCTTTGACTTGAAGGTTTCGGGTTTGAGGATGGGTCTGAGGGTCTCGAGGTTGAGCTCCACGCACTAAGCCTTTTTTCTCTGGCCTTCGGCTTCTTCTCCGGCACAGGCTCCGGAGCAGGCGGCGGCGCCGCTTCTGCACGCAGGCGGACCGTTACCACACACGTACGGGGATCAGAAACTCATCATTTCAGACCGCACTTCCCGTGGCCTTCGGCGAACTTCTCGTCACGCGCCTGCAGCATCGAAGGTCTGCTCATGAAGGCATGGGGTGAGCCCCGAAGCCACAGCGACGCGAGCAGCCAAGCCGCCTTCTTGGCGGCGCGGCGCTTGGCAGACTTGGACCTTGCAGTGGCAACCAAGCACGGCAAACGCTCGCGATGACCGCAGGAATCTGGGCCAAGCGCAACTCACCGTTGTTGGTCACCTTCGCGGGACAAGTTGTGCTTCTGTCAAGCCGGGCAGATGACTGCAACGCCGATGACACGATGAAGCTTCTGAGCTCCCACCTCAGCCATGGTGAAAGGTGAGAAGGCGGCGATCGAAGGCGCCTGGGTGGAGGCTTGCATACAGAAAGATCAGCCGTTGTGTCTTCAGGTCCTCTTGTCCTCGTGCTGTGCCGGCAAGGAACGGAGGCGAGCGGGGTAGTCAAGGCCGGTCGGGGCCAAAACTTCAAGCAAACTCGTGAGCCAAAAAAGTAGCAATCCAGCGTTTCTGCGGGTGACGACTGCACGTCCTAGGCCAGGTGAACTAGCGCCTTCAAAGTGTAACTTCACACTTCTGCGCCTGCTGCCTTGTGTGTGTTGGCCGATGTCGGTTAAATAAATGCCCTGCTTTCGCCGCCTCATCCTAGCCACTGCTGGTGTGCTGTGAGGGAACAGTCGTAACGAGAATTGCACCAACTGCATCGAGGACTCTGCAGCATAGCAGGGAAGGTGCTCCACCTCAACGGTAGAGAAAACACGAAGCCTCTTGGTACAGAAACTTCGTGCGTGCGCCAGCCCAAACCTTGGCGGAAAGTGTGGAGTTCTCTTTGCTCGAACTTTGCATCTCCTGCCCACACCCTTTGGCCTTGTCGCTTGCCAGGGTGAAGTCCATTTCAACAGGTGCAGAGGAGACTAGCCGGACCTGTACAGGCACACGGGATCTTTGGACCAAAGGTCTGGTAGAACATGACCGTCGCCTCGGAGGTGACCTTCCCAATCTTGCTCATGAAGACCAGCGCAGCCGGCAACTGGTGCATAGGCGAAACGAGACCCTTCCATGAGCTTCCGTGCTCGTCGGGACCTCGACGTCCGTGACAACCCCCATGCTCACGCAGTCTGCGACATCCTCGCAGCGGGGCAATGCCGTCGAGCTTATTGGGTATGGCTTTGCTACGATAAGGGCAGCCGGGTTCAGTGGAA
The DNA here is from genome assembly GCA_905231915.1 of Symbiodinium necroappetens. Classification (NCBI taxonomy): domain Eukaryota; class Dinophyceae; order Suessiales; family Symbiodiniaceae; genus Symbiodinium; species Symbiodinium necroappetens. Next base: position 9,729 of record CAJNJA010012557.1, on the reverse strand, counting down.
CTGGAAACATCCGTGTGCTTGCCTGCAGACGCTTTCCGTTGACAGACACCAAGCGATCGCCCACCTGGATGCCAGCCTGGCTGGGATGTCGAGGAATGGAAACTGCTTAAGAAAAGTCAGCGGAGAGAGAGAGAGAGAGAGAGAGAGAGAGAGAGAGAGAGCGGGGCCTTCTCCGCCAGCCCCGGACAACGAACCATCGCAACAACAGCCCCTGACTGTCGGAGGCCTCAGCACAAAGGGCAAGGGCCCCGGGCCCGAGAAAATCGCTAAGTTCCGAGGCCGGCGGCCTGGCCGCAAGACGAAGTCCTCCCGCAACGTCGTGCCTCGGCTGCGAGTTGGCCCGGAAAAGAAGGGGCGGGTGATCGCGCTGGATGTCTGGGTCTGCGGCTGTCCTTGTACACCACCAGTCGGCCCACGAGGCCTTGGTTCGGCAGCTTCTTTGCGTGAGCAACTCGCCTGGAAAGAAAATGGGGACGGAAAAGTGCATAAGAGGCGACACTGAATCTGCATCTCTCCTCGAAATCGGCACACCTCGCGAGATGAGCTCGAGCGCAAGGGGTCCTGCTTCCCCTCTGTCACGGGACAGCACCTCACATCCTTCACATCCTTCGCTTCGATCACAGGAGAAGTGGCGGATGTGGACTTTGAGAGATCCCTGCGACTCTTGCCGAGCTAAACCCTAAAGCCCACCGTTAGAACAGACTTGCCAACGTGGCATCAGCACACTATGGCACGATTCAAAAATAAGGGCCTCACAGGGGTGAGCTGGGCACCGAGCCGACTTGCCGGCGCTGCTGTTCCCAGGAGCGCTCCTCTGCAGAAGCGGCATCGCTGCAGGGCTCGTGCACGGCTAAGGCCGGAGAGCGTTATCAGGATTTAGTAGCTCAGTAGCTGCCGGCTGTGGTTCAATTAATGCTGCAAAGAAGCAACGCGAAGAAAGTGTGAAGTGACTGCGCTTGCCAGAGCCCGGGGGGCAGCTTTGCAAGAGGTGGAAATATGAGGGACAAACAGCACATGCCGTGTTCTTCGATGAATCCTCGATGTCAAAGGCATCCTCGCCCAAGCAAGGGGGAATTTCCGAATCCGCACCACCTGACACACTCACGGTGCTCCGGCACTCGCAGTTGCAGTGCTTGGACAAGGATCACGACCTGAATCTTAGGTCTGACGAATCTACAAACAAGAAGACTGGAGTACTCGGTTTAGTTTACCCTCTTGGTCCCCACTGGGCTCCTGGAGGGCCCCAAAACATCTCTTCCTCTTCCCGACATGCCCGAGAAACCGCCTTCTTGTAGCTCCCGGAGCTCCGAGCTGCAGTCCTTCGAGCTCTCCTGGCTGCGAACGTCGCAAGGCCAAAGCTCACTTTGGTTAGAGCTCCCTTTTTCTTCAACTGCGCATCTTCCTTGACGCAGATACCCACAGTCCTGCAAGTTTTGCATCAGTTGCCCTCTGGCGGTCTTGCTTCGGACCCCATCATGTGGACTCCAGGCCTCAATTCAATCCTGACACTCCGTTGCCCCAAGACAAAAAGGACAAGAAGAAGCCCCGCCCCTAGGACCCGCCTGGCAGCCCCGAAGCGGGTCGTGCCTTCGGGAGCGCTTGTTCGTGTCTCCCTCTCTGCGGAATCTTCCGCTGGGCCTACAGTAGCCTGCAGATCTCTGGACCCGAAGCCCGAGGCAGCAGAGTGCACACTTCTGGCCTCAGATTCCTGGCTTGCGATTCCCTGCCCTCCTGCTCACGGGACGCCGAATGCCAGAACAAGAGGCGGGTCTAAGCACTTGCAGAGGCACGCAAAGATGTCTCATGCACAGGTAGGGAAGTGGAGACCCTCCTTGCTGTGCTGCGCTGACCACATCTTTGGCTCGTCCTCGCTGGAACCCAAAGTTTTCTCGCCTTTATCCACACCCAAGAGCTTCTTTCAACAGAGCACCCGCAAACCAGGGAAAACCCCTGCCACTGCACCTCCACACTACCTCAGTTGGATGATGCTCGTTCAAGAACCTATACTTCTAGAATCCATCTCAAAAGTTCGAGGAATCCAATGTGGCTGCTACATGTCGGGAGCCCTGCTGGCCAATGCGACATCTACACACCGAGGGCGTTCGTCTGTGGCAAACATCGCTGCTGTCACTCCCCCGGTGATGTCACCCGCCGGCCTGAATGCTTTCAATGCAGACACCGGAAAAGAGCCCCAACCATGCTTCAACCCTCCCATCCCTGGTCCAGCGCCCTCATCACTGCCACGGCCGCGCTGCGTGCGGCGAAGTGGTCGCAGGGCTTTGCCGAAAGCAGGGACTGACGCCAGCGGCTGACCTCCAGCTTCGCAGAAATTGAAGACAACTGGGATGATCTAGCTCTGACGGCCCCCAGCTGTTGGCACTGTGGACTGAAGTGGCGCGACGAGATGTTGGACGAAAGCAACAAACAATGGCATGAAACTTCAGGACGCCGAGACGACGGCATGAAACGACTATGGGAGGACCGGATGAATCAATTCAGATGGGCGTGTGGGGCTGAGACGGCTGAGAGTTAGTAACGGTGAGGGTGAGAGTAAGAGTGAGGGTAAGGGTGAGAATGAGCGCGATGGTGGTGGTGAGACTCACTTTCAGGGTGAGGAGCAGGATGAGAGTGAGGGTTAGGGTGGGTCAGGGTAAGGGCGAGGGTGAGGGTGAGCCTGACTGGGAGTGTGGGTTGGCAAGCCTTCGTGCATGCTGCTTGTAAAGATGCACATGATGCACAAAATAAGGTCATAGCCATGTGAAGGCCCAAAATAGACTTCGATATTCCGCTTGAGCTGCTTTTACGTGGGATAAGCGAGCAAGCTCGAAAAGTGTGAACTCAGACCGGTTCCCTCCGCGGGTTCTCCAGAGTGGCTTTCGAGTTACTGGCTGAACCTGTAGACAGCCAGATCCCCACGGCCTGAAGAGCACCACAACGGACTCCGGGGCGCATTGAGAAGAGTGGGCTATTGCTCATCATCTCCTCGCACTCGCAGACAGGAAGAAACAGGTGTGACGGAATCTTCACATCACCGTCGCTCCTTCTGGGGGCTTGCAACTGCCACCTGGTGCCAAACATCCTCGTGGGCCGACGACAGAGCTCTTGCTTACACGACATGTCTCAGAAGCATCAAACATGACGGGGAAAACGGTCAGAAGATGTCAGAGCGCTGTTACATTCAAGGGCACCTCATAAGCACCCTAGGCTGTCTTGGACTCGTCAGGACGAGATGCCCAGGAGCTAAACGAGAACAGCACGTCGTCGTCATCGTCGCCGGCCATGCCGCTTAGCGCCCATAGTACTGTTTCGGGAGCCTACCGGGCCTACTGCTTACAATGTCGCACCGAAGCGCTGAAGGTTGGCTTGCCAGAAACAGCTGACATGACAGGTGCAATCTACTTGAATCGCAGCACCACAACGCCTACATGACTTATGGTTTTCGCGGCAGGAAATGCAGACATGCATGATTAGAGTTGGGGATGCCTGCCCTGGCCAGTCAAGGCATCCTAGACTCATCCTCGACGTCTCGAGCCTAAAGTGGCTAGCATGGCCAAAGGCCTCCGCGCGAAAGCCCGGGCTCCGAAACCCTTCCCTGCCCTTTTCAGCTCCTGGCTCCTGGGTTCCCGGAGCTTCCCTTAACTCCTCGACGCCCTGGCACTGGCACCCACAAAGTGAGGTTGTAATGTACATCTTGAAGCTGCCACAGGGCTGAAGATGCAGTTCCAGAGCCCACACGCTGGGCATGGGAGGTTTTTTTATGAGGAGGCTACTTAAATGCTAACGCCTAGGCCTAGGCCCCAAGCTGTGGTCTCCACGGGGATCCTGACTCAGTGTGTCTTCTGCCCTGTGGCAGGGGCTGTGCGAGGTGGTCTGCTGTGCTTCGGCTCAGGGGGGCTCAACAAGAAACTATGCCACGGCGACCCGGACTGCTGCTGCACAAATCATGCTCGCATACCTAGATTTCCCTACCTGCCAAGTGACCACTCGCATCAGGCTATAGACAAAGTGAAACACCTTTTTGGCATTGCCCTTCAAACTTGGAGTCAACTTCTTTGAGTCAGCTCGGGTTACGACTGGTGGGACCCTCCTGTTGCTAAGCTATCTCTCACACCGCCCCCACAGCCTCGCAAAGGCACGGCAGCAACAGACGAACGACTGACTTGCATGCAGCTGCTGCATTGCATTGATGCCGTCTCCGGAATAAATCCTTTGCTTTGCTGCGTCAACCAGAGGATCCAGAAGCATCTGCAAGACAACTTGTGCCAGTCAACACTCCGGGATACACACCACGATGCAAGAGCAGTGTCAGCCTTTGCGCCTGTGCCTCTGTCGCACCGTCACAAGACTAACTGTGCAAACCTTCCGGAAGGTTGACAGGAACGGCTGCAGAGGAACCCCGAAGCCAAGAGGAACCCAGAAGCCAAGAGACCACGAAGCTTCCAGGCCACAGAGACTGGGGACGCCGTCCTTCTGCCGCCTTCGCTCCTGAAAGGTGGCTGTCTTTTTGGGGGTCTGGGGCATACGAAGATACTCCGACGCAGGTCCTGAGCTGGTCGCGCGAAGGTCTCAAACCTGAGACTCAGGGATTTTGTGTTCGGAATGTGGCATCCAGGTGCAGCGCAACCGAAGCATGTGGCCCCTTCAGGATTGGAGGATCGTTCGGGCCTATGTCTGACTGGCTTTACGCATCTGACCATCACTCCTTCGTGCTTCTGCAGATCCTCTGCGCATTAAGCACATGTGAGCAACATAGAGCCATTGAGGCGAGGATGGGATTTGAAAAGCGTAAGGGGCTCCGCAATCGAACATCCCTACTTGAGGCTGCACAGCATTACAACCTGTTGCCCGGCACTCCGAACCGGGCACCTGGGCGGTAGCGACCTCATGATCACGGGGCTGGCCTCCTCGGCCTTCAGGGCTTTATGACTCGGACAGCATCCCTTGTTGAGAACTTCGAACCTGCGAGCTCTTCAAGGGACCCTTCGAAGCATCTTGAAATCAAATCCCATTCCAACCGGCCATCAAGGATTCCCAAACAAGCGTTCGTTGGGGATCTGGCTGCTTTGGAGGTTTTTGCATGACTTGCCTTTAAAGCGTACATCATAGCATCGTCTAAACAAGGGCATGCGAATTGAGATTCCTCTTGGGGACTCCGAGGTAGTTCAAATTGGAGCGCCTGTCCTGGCTAGGCATGTCAGGACTCCCGCCAGCCACACCACAGCAGAGACCGACCCTTGAAGGAATGAGCAAAAACCGTTCCAGATACAGGAACAGGAAATCTTGCACCACCACATACCACCACACAAAACACGTATGGCAGGCATCACAGAAGCTTTCCTCCACGTACACGCTGTACTTGGAGCAATAAGCTAAACAATCAGCATACCTACTAACTCATTGAAACGAGCTAAGCTCAAGTTGTTCAAAGCCGATGCAACCCTGTAGCAACTTTAACAGAAGCACGGGGCTGATGAGTCCAGACGTGGACCCCGCGGCGCATCATGATTCCCGACCATTGTGTGGTCGAATGTCTGACTGGACAAAACCCGGGAAAGACTGTGCTAAGCGGCATACTGGATCTCGACAGCAAGAACCCTCGACCAAAACTTGAGGATGTGATGGCAAAGCCGACCCTGCACAAGCTACAAGTAGAGGGGAATGTTGGGTGCCGTCACAGATCCACAACCTGTATTGGTATGCCGCCATGCTCGAAGGAGTGTCCTTCGTAGACAGCCCGAAATCCCGAAACCTCCTACGGTTTGGTAGCAAGAGGGCCACCAACCAAAATCTGGACAGCCGAGAGCATGGATTGCAGTCCACAAGCCCCTTGGTCGATGCCAGCATTGTGTGGCAGCAGACTGCGCTACCGAGTGTTGTACTGTGGCGCACGCAAGAGACATCATACAACTGCAACCCCGGGCGTAAACTACAGCCTTGATCCCACTCGGCCTCGTATGTGATGGGTCGGGACTCGCAGGTCAGAAAAGGCCTCCGACGGCAAGAGCTAACTGCCAATGTTGCAGGCACGGCTCAGCATCATGCTGGTCGCTGCGATGCAAACAAACAATAAGAAAGCAGAAGAATACACCATCTTGGCAGTTCTCTGAATGGGGGTCCCTTTTAAGTCCCCAAAATAGTACTACACACTTATATAAGGGAGCCTATTTTCAAGAGTTACCCATCTCTACTCACGACCTCTGCTGCAAACAGTCTCTCATAAGCGGCTCGAGGCGGCTCTGAAACATCATTCACGACAGCCATCCCACCAGCATGGAAGTTATGCTTACGAGCCGAGCTCTTCCCTCGGCTGTCATACTGTACTCGACTTCTTATACATATCTATGCACATATACATATGTGCGTGTGTATATATATATATAGATATATATATATGTACTTTTTGGTTTATCTATCTATTTAATTTTGTTTGTTTACATTTATTTATTGGCGTTTGGACTATTATACTATACTATGTTATATTGTACCATTATATTGTATTACCTTTTCTCTTCGATCTCACTTCAAAACTCTAGGCGTCGGGCAGCGTGCTCTGCGTTTCAGCCTTGATCTGCTCGACAAGCCGCTTGGCCTCCGCAACAACTCTCCAAGCCCGAACTCTTCAGTCAGCTCTCATACACATCTGCATGTACATACATACATACATACATACATACATACATACATACATATATATATATATACATAGATACATACATACATACATACATGCATGCATTCATTCATTCATTCGCATATTCGATTGATTGAGAAGTGATTTTTTATGTATCAATGTATGCATGTACTCATATCTCTATGCTCATGTTTGTGGACATATTTATATCTACATGAATCTTTGTGCTTGCATGTATATCTATTTTCAATATCACATCTACACTTACATATGTATATATGTATATGGAAACATACATACATGCATACATACATACATGCATGTAGTTGTCTAGTTTTGTATGCATGGATTCGTGTGGTTATTTGCTTGAATGTATAAGTGGTATATACTGCATACTGTGTATGCTGTATATATCGTATACACCATGTATGTGTACGTAGATATGTATGTAAGAAAATATTGTATATCAGCAAGCAAACGAATAACTGACTAACTAAGTAACTAGCTAACTGGCTGACTACCTAACTTACTTACTTCCTAGCTGACTGACTGACCAACTAACTACCTAACTGTCTCTATATGCAGGTACACACATACATACATGCATACACACTCACGATAAAAACAATGTATATAATATAAGGACACAACATAATATGGCATGCGGCAGAATGGTTGAACAGATAATGTTTTTGTCCCGCCGCCTCTTTGTTCCGGAGCTCGTAGACCGCAGAAAATGGCGAAACCGACGCCTGTGAGTCAAGGTCGGAGGAGGGCCGAAAGCGCAGATACCATAAATACTGGCAAACATAAATACTCTATGTATGTTAAACGAATTATATATGTATCTATATGTATATATATATGTATATAGAGAGAGTATTATGTATGTATGTATGTATGTATGTATGTATGTATATACTATCAACATATAGGGTGGATCATCGTCGTTTGCCCCGGTTTGTCTTCGAACAAAGTGCAACAAGCATGGCAGGGACGCATGTTAGCATTGTTGAACATGGCGTCCCCGTGATGATGATATGCAAAGCAAAAATGCTAAAAAAACTCGATGTTTCTGTGCAGCCGAGTTTCTCAATTTTGACAGGGATTGTGGCGGGCATCCCGCTGGCATCATTGAGATGTACGAAAAACAAATAACTAATTATGACCTTAATACGAGAACAGACACAAGAACAAGGTTACTGCGCCTCAAGTGACCCCTGGTATTTTGCACGTAGAGATTGCATCAATATGCTTGAAACTGGGGTTTTGGCATGGTTTGGGCATGGATGCTCTGGTAACCGTATGCTCTTGAAACACGAACCTTATTATGGTTTGGGCATGGATGCTCTGGCAACCGTATTCCAGAATGTGGTCACTCGTGGCGCGCGTACCAGGAACAAATACGAAAAAACTACAAGACAAATACGATAAAAATTACGAGCGGAGTGTTCGACGTCAAAACAGAGTACGAGAAAAATATACGAGGGCTCTAGGAAATACGAGAGGACAAGAGCCGGGACGGCTCCTCTTTTCCTCTCGTTTTTTTCTCCTGTATTTCCTCTCGTATTTGTCTTGTGTTGTCTGCTGCTGCTGGATTGCCTCTCGTATTTCCTCGTGCATTCCCTCTTATTCATGTCGTATTTGAATCGTATTTAAATTACTTCTGATGCATGCCAGTCGTTCCGGAACATGCCCCTCACAAGACAGGGAATTGCAGCGGCACGACGGGATGGAGGCTTATGGCCAGGTTCTGCACAGTGCGTTCTTTCATCCCGGCTTCGAACACTGGTGGAAAAGCATGGCAGGGCCGATGTTTTCGCGTGTTAGCGTTGCTCAACATTGCGTGACCATGATGATGACATGCACAGCAAAAAATACAAAAGCAAAAACGAAAACGATGCTTCTGCTCGGAAACATTTGTTGATTAATGGTTTGGGCATGGATGCACTGGCCAATGGATGGGTTGGCAGCACGGACATGGCACGATGCAGACCCGAGCGACAGAGAGAGCGGGCAAACGAAGGCGATCGACCCTATATTTTTTCCATTTCCCCTGCATTCAGAGGAGTACGCAGCCTACTTAAAACATGCACACAAGGAGTATGCACTCGAAGAGGGCTCAGCCAGCTCGGCGCAGAAATCTGCCTCGTGGGGAAGCAAAAAGAGATTGAACCGGCCGCGTAAAAATCGTCTCACGTCACCCAGCATTCCTCTACAAAACCACGACTGACGTACAACAAAGCACAGCGAAGCAACCTACAGGTGTTGCTTTGCACCGCAGAACCTTTCGCAACCGGCTACCAACCAATTCGTGCCCTGAGCCTATTCCTCCAAGGGCCGGGGGAGGCAAACTGCAAGACTAAAGCCCTACATGGTTGCTTACAATGAACCAAGTCTTGCTCCACCATGCGTGTTCATGTCCAGTCACAGCGCAACACAGACACGTATGCTGAGCAATCAGTCAACATGAAATAATCGAGTATGGAGATGCGGCGATTGTCTTTCCGCAACTGAACTCAAATGGCCAGCCGATTCCATTTCCCCTACAAGGCCGTAAATATCGCTGATCTGCTTTCATCGAAGTACTGGGCAGGAAGGCCGAGTCACGGTCCAAGTCCAAGGATCGACCCTCTATATATGTATATATATATATACATATACATATACCCACACAGATACGTATGCATATATATATATATATGCTCACCC
>CAJNJA010012556.1:0-13063 GCA_905231915.1 Symbiodinium necroappetens | reverse complement strand
TTCTACTTCTACTTCTACTTCTACTTCTACTTCTACTTCTACTTCTACTTCTACTTCTACTTCTACTTCTGCTGCTGCTGCTGCTACTACTACTACTACCACTACTACTACTACTACTAGTACTAGTACCTGTACTACTACTGCTACTTCTACTACTACTGCTACTACTACTCCTGCTGCTGCTGCTGCTACTACTACTACTACCACTACTACTACGACAACAACAACTACTACTACTACTACTACTACTCGTACTACTACTGCGCAGAGGCCTCGAAACTTAGTCAATTTCTGGGCATCGCATACTGAGCTATGCAATACCATGTTTCGGACAACGCTTGGGCAGCCTTGTGCTACCAGTGGCATCTGGATCAAGTGGTACGACAATGACCGTTGGTGGTGGCGAAGTTGCGATGCCGGCAGCCGGTGAATCGACTGCCGACGATCTATTGACTATTTCCGTGGATTCAGCAACCACAGAAGAAGACAAGAAACAGAAGCCATCAGCGTCATCTTCGAATCCTCGCCAAAGACCAAGAGCGAAGTCGGCACCAAAGACTCTATCGCAAACGCGATCAGCGTCAACTGGTACCCGATCGAAGACAGGCGAAAGGCGTCCGTCAAGGACGGTGATGCAATGTCTGCAAACTTCTACGAAGACAAAGGATCGTGAACCAAGAAGCCCAGAACACATGAAGCCAAGATCTTCATCGAGATGTGGTTCGCACAAGAGAAGCAGTCACAGCCACTTTCTCCTTTGGTGAGGCCGCAAACGACTGATTCAGCCCCTATGCCTTTGGCGAAGGATGCGGATTCGCCGAGTGCTGACATTATGTTGGGCAGGGCTATCCAATCTCGTCAACAAGAGGCATTGCGCAACAATCTTGCCGTATTGAGCCTTACAAGTCGTTCACATCATCTACCACAAGCGGTCAGTGACCAGGTCATCCAGCAATTGATGCATGCGGAAGAAGAAATGAGGATATTTCACCAAGAAGACAATCAGCGGCATGAGGCGATCGTGATGAACTTGACTGCGAAACTGGATGAATTGATGCAAGAGGACCAAGGATCAACAATGAGAATTGAAGAATTGGAACGACAATGCGATTTTCTACATGCTGCAGTTGGACACGTAAATCAAGTACATCACAGCTCTACGGAGGAGTACGTACATGTGGTGAGAAGAATCGAGGAAGCGAGCCATGCCCAGCATCTACGTGACGAAGAAGTGGCAGAATCTCTGTACCATGAGTTGGGACAGCTCCGAAGCGAGTTTTCGGACGGTGTGCCTGGCCGGGCGCAGCTTGTGCTTCGACCAGAAAGGAGCCAGCACACCGCTGTAGAATTTTGGGCAACACGTCATTAGCGCCGGGCTTTGTTGTGAAGAGTTTCACCATCTTGCTCGTTTCATGTAATGCACTAGAACATGATGATGATACCGGTTCTGCTGATCATCTTTCTGGTAAAGATGATCCTGATGATAACAGGTAGACCTATGTCAGGTGTTGTTCTCAGCACTATTGCTATAAATTTATAACGTGAATAAGCATGCATCGAATGCCTTACTTTCGAAAGAGACATCATTACTTGTGCAGGCATTTGCGATGTTTGGATCGAATGCAGTGTGAGCATGGATGTCATTATCGGTCATCGGGTCCAGCACGAAAGTAGATGCTGTTTCGTGTTGGAGGGTGTACGCAGTTCCCATTTGGGTTGCAGCGCGCGCATGGCAGCTTTTGGGCGTAGGCTTGAGCGCTCGTAAGTGCCATACAAAACGGCACATGATTAGACATGAAATGCGATTCATGTCTCTTGCTCATGGACGCGATGCTTACTGATGAGTAGCGATGTCGTTCGCTCCAGGTCCCGCAGTATATCTTCTGCTATCGGGAGCGGGTGAATAAAGACGTGTCCTGCTCTCAGCGTAACTGCAGGAACTTTTTCACGTCTTTCACATCTTCTCTCCTTTGTCTGAGGGGCACAAGCCTGTATGTGGTCATGCTTGGGGGATACCGTGTTTTCTATGCGCTGAACTGGATCTACAAGAAGGTATTGCCAGCAACATTGCAAATACATGCCGTTCATGACTCCTAGCACAGATTCCATTATTGATACTTGTCCGACAGATCAACATGCCTCGCTACTCCGACATCCAGTCTTGGATTGGTGGCCTGGTCGAGATAATGTTTTTCCTCGACTTCTTGAACTACAGGCTCGTCGACCCTACTACAATCTGAGAAGAGCGGTGGCATGGCAAACGTACCGTTTGTGAAGGTTCACTGGAAACAGCATCCTGCGGTCCTTCGTCCTGAAAGTTGATACCAAAATCAACGAAATCAGTGACCAGGCCGGTTCAATCGAGCTCGCTGTCAACAAGTCTTGGCGAAATGCAATTGCTGTCCAGGTGGAATCGAAAGTGCTGGGTTCAACCTCGCGATCAGAGCGTGCTGACACTGAAGGTGGCGAGATGAGGAGGCTCGCCAATGTCCGAGGGTGGAACCGCCAAACGAGGGCATTACGGTTTTGCTACTGCACAGCATGATGAACGAAAGCGCGATGTTCGGTCCTAGCTCTGTGCCCTGCAAACAGTCACTATTTCCTTGAGTTGAGCAGCCGCTCTCAAGGCGGCGGAAGCAAGACGAAGATCGTCCGATGGAGGACTCAGTTGCTCGTAGAGTTTCAAGACGGAAACTCTTACCAGTAGAATTTGGTAGAGAGAGAGAGAGAGAGCGAGTACGTGTCGCCAAAAGAGTGTGGAAGAAGAGAGAGAGAGAGGTACATCTTTGCTCATCTTGTATTGGTTGTTGTCGTGAAAGTTGGAAAAGGCCGCGTGCGAACCCTGCTCTGTCCCCAAACACTGGGAACACAAAGGTGTATACCATGTACCTTTTCTCGACCCCCACGCCTGATACGAGTTTATTACTTGTGTTGATGTTTCTCTTCTGACCGGGGGATCGAGAAACAGCTGAGGTACGTGGGCACGTGGAGTCGTACTGTTGTGCTGACGAACCCCCGAAAGCCCCATGAACGATGGGGGGCCCCATGGGCCCGGGGGCGTAACGAGCCCCTTGCACCTGAAGGAAGAAGAGAGAGAGAGGGGTCCCTTTCCTCGAAGCCACCAGCAAGCAAGCAAGCAAGCAAGAGAGAGAGAGAGAGAGAGAGAGCGATGTCGGTTTTTGTTTACGTTAGCAGCCTGTAAATTGAACTCAAACCGGCAGACAACCATGGGTGTCCCAAAGTTGTACTGAGCTTCGAACCCGGGGGACTCACAGGAAAAACGCGCCGGGGGGGAAAGCAAAACCTTTTCACACCCCCTGAAACCCCATGAAATTTGGGGGGCCAACTGGCCGGGGGTCTAACCGACCCCTCATGCCTTGGGGAAGAAGAGAGAGAGCGAGAGAGAGAGAGAGAGAGAGTTGGGGTTGGTTAGTGTTCGGGGTCGGGGGCTTACTGCTGAAAGTCTGTCGCATCCTTGGTACTCTTGTGCAGCAGTCATTATGACCCCAATGCCTCCCACTCAATAACACAATGGGTGGGGGGGCGGGCCAATGGCCTGAGGGTCGCAAACACGCGACCCCTATGCCCTGCAGAAAGAAAGAAAGAGAGAGAGAGAGCCGAGAGCCTAGCGAGTGCGGCAACCTGCAGGATGTTTGAAGACTGTTCTCAGTCAGAGCCGGCAATGCATCTCGGACAACAAACATCCCTGCGAAAGATGCTTCGACCGCCGTGACTGCCTTTTCGACCTTGATGTGAGCTTCACGGATGGCATGAGTTGAAATGAATTCGTTTTCTGATCAGACCCGCATACGAGCCATGCTTGAAATCTCGGCAGGAGTAGCGATCAGACCCGCATACGAGCCGTACTTGAAACCTCGGCAGGAGTAGCTGCAAGCGAGACTCCCCACCGGATGTGGATTGATTGAGGTAGCTGCTCCACGATACCTGTGCATATAGTCTTAGGCGAAGGCTTCATGTCGTGCTAGCGGCTCTCTCAGAGAACAAGGCACCAAAGTTTGGAGATCTGCAGCATATGGCAGTCAGTTACTTTGCTCTGGCGTCAGAACCTAATGCACTGTCTGCAGCCATGGGCCGTGTCTCCAACGGCACTCACTGCCTGGCCCGATGCATGCAATGGTCAGAGGTTGTGCCATAAACCGAGACCTTTCAAGCGTACCGGATGCACTATCTGCAGAAGCTGTCGAAGCTCGGCTGGCTTGCGTCTTGCAGATGACAGGAGGAAACATCACAGTTGACAGTCGGCAGTTGGCAGCTGCATATCTCCAACCACTCAGCTGATGCGCGCTTGTCATCCAAGTTGTGGCATCCATTGTGCTATCCCGGTCGAAAGCAATTCAAAGTCGCATGCGCGCACATCCTGAGCCTTGGTTGAACTTGCTGCAAGGAGGGGCTTGTTTTTTCAACGACATGAAACTCTGTGCCTTCTGTCAGGTTGTGCAGTTTGGACGTCCATAAATTGTCCATTACAGTTGCTGTCGAACTGCTCGGCCGAGCCAGCTTGCCAACTCATGTGCGCTCAGACCGCATGCCAGTCATGTTTGGTCGATCATGAGCAAGTGACTGACGAGGCGTTCCAAGTTTCGACGCAGTGTGGTCTGGAAACGAACCCGCCACTGTGGCCAGCAATAGGACATCCACATTGCGAGCTGCATTTAACTTCGAAATTGGCTAGCTATTCGAGAGGGTTTGCTGGTTTCAATGTCTTTCGCGGCTAGGCCATCGTGACCGTCAGAGGCGGCAGTCTTGTCTCGTGTTGATCAGGAGCCGACAATGACACGAGGCGATCTAGTTTGAAACTGGCTGAAGGCTTCCCGAAAGCCGCAGACACGGCATAGCGAGCTTGAAGGTCAGTGTGAACGCCTCGATGCCAAGGTTTCAATTAGCTGAAGTTGCCGTGTCCGGTGAGCAGCCCGCAAACACTTTCGTACAAGTGGCTTCAACCACAGGCAAGGCCGGCAGGGTTAGCCGAGCAGAGCGGAGGTCCGAGCCCGGCTCGGAACTTTGTCTCGCTGACAGGTTTGAAGAGAAGGCATGGCAACATCAACCAAGGCCATGCTGACAACTTGTGATGATCGTACTTACATGCGAGAACTTGCAGGTTTGCAGGTTGGGACTTGCAGATAGGCTGTTGCAAGCTGCTGCGATCGAGGAAGGACCTGGAAGTAGATGTTTTACCCAGCAGACATTTCTTTGCCTTCCTGCATCTTCCTGCCTTCCACCTTCGCCTTTCAGATTGCGTGGTCGCTCGATGCGATGATCGAGGCCGAAGCTGAGATGCGAGCATGAGCAGGGCAATGCAGGGCAGCACGCAGTCTGCAGCTTGCGCCCGGAATCGTCAGGTCGTTGGTCTCTGATAGTTGCAGATGGACACGGAAAATGTGGCCATCAAGTTGCTGCGCACCTCTGTGCGATCTTGCCCGACCTCCTCGAGAAGGCGGAAGTGTCGCAAGCCAGAGCGCAAGTCTGGGTCTAAGCCTGAGGCGATCCAGACTGATCACCCGACCGACTCTATAAAGAAAGCTTTCGCAGAAGCAGAGGCGTCGCTGTGAATGTCGCGTCTTCCTTTGAGACATGCAGCTTTGACGTGTCAAAGTGTTCAGCTCAGCCCTTCAGGCAGATTTGGAAGCTGCAGCGGTGGAAAATGGCTTCGATTTGATCACATCAGGCAGGAGACTCCTTTAGGCATGTGTGGCTTCTCTTCTCCTTCACCCGATTGGTCTCAATGTTTGTAAAGTATGGCACTGATGACCCGACACAGATTTGGAGGAGCATCTGTTGTGACGGCCTCGTTAACAGAGGAGGCCTGCTTTTCTCCTGTTTGCTACGAGGTCGAAGAACTGTTAGACAGGATCTTACGGACCTTCTGGCTTGTTGCAAGAAAGTCTGTGGGCAGGGCACATGCCTCGCATCGTGTGGGGACAGCCAAGCTTTGATTGTTGACGTTTGCCCCCCAGACCTGCATACGTTGAGGATGTGCAACCAATGGGTGCCAACATATTTGTTGTCTTTCTTTGAGGCTGAAGGAATCATAACGACCAGTCGTCAGCACAAAGCACACGACACCAAGGAGCAGCAGCGCAGCTTGCAAGCACAAGAGCGTGCAGAGTGTGTAGGTCTTGCGAGTCAAGCCTGAGGAATCGTTGCAGCTGGTGGCTCGATTAAAGTGGAGCGCCCGCTCTAGCCTCAGCGGATCCGCGCAATGTGACGCTGGCAACACCTTCGGGAATAGGGTCACATTGCCGTATATGATGCCAGTGCCTCCTCACCCCCCCAATGGTTCCCACCCCCTGGGGGTAGTGTGGTTGTGGGTTGCTTCCCCCTCGCTGTGGGAGGTGTGGTTCGGGGTTGGGTCTGCTTAGGGTGGTTGGGTTTGCTTGCGGAGACTCACCCCTGAGTGTTTGGGTCTGCTTGGGGTGTTTGGGAAGAAGTCCTCGTGACATTTGACGGTTTTGGAGCCCTCGTACTTCTACCCTCGACCTAACTCGACATAGAGAAGCCTGACGGACGTGAGTTCACTTTGGGTACATCTGCGCCGAACAAGTGTCTTCCTTTCGGAACAGGAGCCTGTTCTCGACCAGGCGTTGCAGGAACACCGTCATGTCCCGCGTGTATGGAAGACGGTCATATGGACTGGCCATGAGCAGATCGTTTGGTGACCTCTGCGCAACTTGGCAAAAGGAAGAGGGAGGATCGGAGGGAACTTCATTTGAGAAGGCCTAACGGCAAGGATGAAGCAGCGCATGAGCCTGACGTGAAATGCCTTTCGGCGCACCCTTGAAGTCTTAAGTTTCAGGTGAAGCCCGTTGGCGTGGTTGCCGAGCCCTCCGTCTCCATGGCTCGCCATGACAAGGCCGGGATATTGAATTTGCACCCTATATGCCCCTAAGTGGCTTCCTATCCTTTGTGCTTTCTCTTCGTGCCTCTCAATGGTCTTCTGATCCTACCCGGGTTGCAATCTTGAGTTGTCGCCTTGAAGTGCAAGCCAACTGCAGCTCTGTACCGGGAATCCACGGTCCTGACAAGCTCGGACCATCATTTGATTTGATGAGGAGCTCGTGCTGAGGGCACGTTGTGCAGCCGTGCTGCGACATTCATGCGCATGGCGCAGGTGCTCGGGTGAGCAGAGTGGGTGTGGGGATGCGGGACACCACATACGTCAGCGCGCATCACACTTGGCTGCCACACTGGAAATTCAATCTGGGCCACCTGGTGGGGGCAGGGGTGGAGCATCTTAAGCTGAGCTCAATGCCAATGTCTCACACGGCCAAGATCCAGGCCAGGATCTTTTCCCCACGACCACAGCAACAAAATGAGACTGGATCAATCTGCGCAGCAGGAGGGTCTTGTAAGGCACCAGGAGTGACGATAAACCCCCAAGCCACGTGCACAGACCCGCGAGGCATGCAGCGCAGGTCCGCGAGACGAGACGGGCTCTTGTGTGGGAAGCAGCATTTCCTCTGAAAGTTTCCATGCGACATGTTCCAGAAGTACCCGTGCAGGCTTGTAAGCTTTAGCGCCTTGAATAGCAAGGCAAGTGAACAGAGACAGGTCACGAAGGCCTGCTTCTGCAGGTCCCGACTTGAGAGCACGCCTAGCCGCAGGCTACAGTAGGCGCTTTCTTCAACCTTGAATCATGCTGCAGGCTCGCCTCGTGCTTGTTGGAGGGTCCCCTGCCGCGCGTGTTCACTTCAGGAGGGCCTGCGCGCACCTCTGCATAACGCGACTCACATGGTTTGCATCAAGTCCGGAAGCCTCAGCACTGCTGCAGCCCGCTACTTTAGGGCTTCACTTCTTGCCTCTGGACGTGGCCAGGCTCTTCTGATTCTGGGCAGCGATGGCTTGTTCGAGTTCTTGGCTCCCGTCGAGGCCGCCGAGGGATGCCGAGGGATGCCGAGGGATGCCGAGGGCGCACGCCTTGCGCACGCCTTGCGGCTGGGCTTGGGAGGTCTTGGCGACTCTGCGAAGTTCGCGGAAGGAGGAATTGGCATCGGCGCTGGTGCAAGAAGCGCAGTCGCGCTGGGAACGGAACGAGGCCCTAGGACACAGACTCCTGTCCTGTCACATCCGACGTCCCGACGTTACAGTTCTGCAGGCTGGTCTGTATTGTGACGATGTCAGCTGCCTCTTGGTGGGGCCTGACTGCTTGTCCGACTTTCTCGACAATCCGCGGGTCCGTCAGTTTGATACCCAGAGTCTACCATGCCATGCTCGGCATGGTCTCAGCATGCGCAGCATTGTCGACACCATCTTGGGGCTCATCTTGGGGCTTCGGTATAGTGCAAATCGTAGCGAGCAACTGACGGCTCAGGATTTATGCTAAAGACATCGACTAAAAGAGACTCGGGCCCACTCAAGACAGCGGATGTTAATGAACTGTTGATGTACTGAGGCCGGCGTTGTTGGTAAACCCCTTCGGCGCCGAGTCCTACGATGGGCCGGTAGGTGCATACTAGGTGCCATATGCTGAGCTCGGTTCCACTTCCTTCATGGGACGGTGGCCCAGTGCAACCAAGCAGCTTGCAGCTTGTGAAAATCAGTGGACTGCTTTTCAGGAAGCTATGCCGATAGGTCTCATGCTGCGTACGTTTCAGGCCAGGCAGATCGCCTGCTACTGTGGAAAGTTGCTTTCTCCGTAAAAAGAATTTCTTTCCTGTGGCAGCATAGGTTTGGGATGGTTTCGGGTTACGGTCCGTTGTGGGGAGGTTCCGCCGGGGCCCATTCAGGACTGACTAGTCACGTCCAGGAGGGAAGGGGGTGTCGGCAAGTACCTGAAACAAATTAGGCACAGCCAACTTTTCATCTCGGGAGCTGCGGAGAGCTGACAGGCGGCGATTTACCAAGATGTTTATCACTCAACCCGCCGTGCCTCTATAGGTCGAAGGACATCAGTCTGACTGTTGATGGATCAGGGTTCGCACGGCACCGGCTGCACCAAGCGGGCAGGTGGGAGGGCACACGACATTTTCTGCGACGGTCAGTCGAATCATCGTGCATCATCACTCACAGCTCCGGGTCTTCTTTAGGAAGGCTTGCACATGGTGCTGTCCTGCAGACATAGTCCCATGTAGATCGAAGACCAGCTCCTCAGTACATGCGGCAAGCGCAAGCGCAGCATGGTACATTCGCTGTGGTACCTCATCTGGGGATGTATGGAATCGCCAATCATCCAGTCCAATTTGGCAGATCCACGAGGCATGCTCGCTGTTGAGCTGAGCACCACTCGAAAACTTCTTTTCGACAATCTTGCAAACAACTCCAAGAATGGACAAGCCCTGCAGGCAATGGATGACATTTGGGCAGTAGTGCGCAAGCTTGGAACTGCTGTGGCCTCCGACGTTGTCCAGGAGGGGCTGGAAACAATCAGGGATCTTGCCTCTCTGCGTGCCCTGAGTGACATTGGCTTCCTGGAAACTCTGTTGATTCCGCTTCTCACGAACGCCCGCCAGTGGCGCCAGGCCAACCTCACTTCTAGGGTCAGCACTGACCTGCGGTGGTTGATGAAACTGCTTCCGCGAGGAGATCGCGCTGCTGTGGCTCTGGGGCATGTTGTTCTTACTTGGGTCATGCTGAACAGTTTAAGAGCTGACAGCGACGGCTTCGTTCGCATGGAAAGTGCGTCATCAATCACTCAAGCCTGGTGGCTTTCTCAGCAAGCTTCTTCTGTAGCGATTCGACAAATTTGTGAGGTCGGCTTCAACGGCGGACATTCTGCGTGGGCCATGCTGTCCAGTGCTTTGCCAACAGCACAACTGGTGTCCTTTGACTTGATCTCGAAATCTTACACCCGAGCATGCCATCGAGTCATACGATCTACGTTTCCGCGCAGGCACAAGTTGGTGGAAGGATTTTCAAACGTGTCCGTTCCTCACTTCATATCGCAAAACATGGGACACAAATGCGACGTGATTTTTATAGATGGCAGCCATACGGAAGCAGACGCCTCGGCAGATTTACTCCACATGTCAATGCTGGCCACAACCGCAAGCCTTCTGGTGATGGATGATGTTGGTTGCAAATCCGAGTTTTGTGAAGGGCCCACGATTGCATGGCATTCCTTCATCTCAGCTGGCAGAGTCTTGCAATTGGGGTGCCAAGCAGAGCTGGAGCGGAGATGGTGCTGGGGGCTGTATAGACTTGCTGAGACGTCAAGCTCGGTATGAAACTGCGAAATACAGGAGGACTGGCAAGTGAGACGCTGCGCCTTATGCAATTGGCCATGTACACAGCTGGGCACCTCAGAAACATGAATTAAACGATGACTGGAATGGGACTAGGCCGATCATGCAGTGAGGTCATGGAGATCGGACATGGTGTTCATGCCGGTTGGATTCATGCGTGCTCGGCTCGAGCGTGTTCTGTGCATGACGTTCAGGTTGAACAGTTGTTCGATCCCTGTGTCCAGATGTCTACATCGCGGGGTGTTGCACCCTTCGTTACTCCAGCCACAAGAAGGCACTAAAAGGAGTAGGACTAGCAACGTTTTGGGAACGCCTCGTCGTCGCCGTTGGCAACGCGGCAGCCAGTCGAGCCCCTGAGTTGCAGAGTTGATCTGCGTCGAGTCAGTTCCTTGCGCGAGTACATCGGGCATGGGGAAGGGTAGCTGAGGCCAGACAAACCCGCGATAGCCCGCGATGTGAGCAGAGCGTGGTACGAAGACTTGAGCTTCCCGTCAAGTGCCCCGGAGGTACTCACAGCCATCAGAGCCGAATTGGGGAGCGAGCGGAGCTCAGCACGCAATCTGACTGTCAGCAAGAGTTCCTGAGAGGGCCGGAGAGCAGAGTGAAAGGAATGTTCGATTGTAGTATATTGTAGTGAAGGCGGCTCGGACCAGAGCCTTGAGAAGAGAGAGAGAGAGCTGAAGGCCGAGAGTGGGCTAATCCGCAATCCGGTTGATCCTTTGTCCTTCGAGGCCGGCTCCGTACATGCTGCAGATGGTGCAAGTGCCCGTCATGGGCAACTCAGGCCCTCCCTCACCATGCCCCTCTGCTCGCGCTCGCTCTCGCCATTTGTTTCCCTGTTGTGGAAGATAAAACATGTGAATCGATGTGTTGGACGACGCTTTCCCTGCAGGAGGCACTCAGTTCTCCAACGGTCAGGTGGACCCTCGGCGCCGTGCTCGGCCGGCTTCAGGAATTTTCAGGGCTTTCAGTGATCCCACGAAATGAAGTTTGAAAAAGACAAGCGTGGAAAGACGTCACTTGCCGTAGCTACCAGGTCTATGCCCGTGGGTTTCTCGCAGCCGGCGCGAGCTTCAGCCAACTGCTGATTGCAATGCCATTTCCGGCAGTTGCGCTTCCTCGCTCAGGCTTTTTATGGCCGTGTGCCGGGGACCGACACCGACCGCAACGACACCGGTGTGAGCAATCTCACGATGAACGCAGGGCTCGGGACCCAATTCACCAGCTCCAAGACTCCAAGATTGTCAGAGTTGGGAAGGTTCAAGTACCCGGGCGACAGCATCGTAATGGTTGCTGGTCAATACCGAGAGGCACCATGCCACAAAAGCCGACATCTTGCCGTTGTTGCACCGCGGTCTGTACCATTTCAAAAACACAGAGTCTGAATTCAATCTTTCTCCAGCACCACGACTTCAAGGTCCGGCCAGTTCTAGGGCAAGCAACTGCTGCAGGCTGGCTGATGCCGAAGGACTGACCCCAGGAAGGCAGCAAGTTCTCTTTCCCCAAGGTCGGTTCCACTGCGAGCCGGTCAAGATCTCAGATCCAGATACATGCAAAGGGATGCAGTGACAGCCGCATCAGGTCGGGGCTGTCTTGTTGTGTCCCTGGCTACTCTACCTGTCCACCTACCTGCCTGGTCTACCTTCCTGCGTTGTCTGCCTGCATGCGGACATGCGGTGTGCATGCATCATCATGCATCCATGCACTTTACCAACAAACAATTCGAGCCAATGCGGGCGTTGACAATAATTTTCAGGCGATGCATTGTGCGTCGCATGATTATGTTGCAATGTGGCGCTACAAGTCCTTGATTGACTCGAAGCAGGGTGTAGCACGCTGCACATGGAGAGTGTGGGAGGCATGGCTGAAGTGAGCAACGTTGGGTGAGTGCAACGGGGGCGGCGGCAATCGACCCCTGTAATACCAAATCAGGTGGCGTGCATGGGGCGCGCAAGCCGCTCGTTTGCGGTCACACCAAAGCTGTGAATCCTGTTCTGGTTTTGCAGCAGCAGGGCATCTTAATCAAAGGCATTCGGAGCATCCAGGAGCAAATCAGCCTTCAGCATGACGGTGTGGCCACCCCAGCCTGCAGAACAATACGGAAGAACGACCAGGAAGTCAGCTTAATAGCAACTGACAGTTGCATCATGCCTCCCCACCTTGTTCACCTTAGCAGCTGTGGTCGAGGCCGAGTTACCTCTTGGCTTGCAACTGGCCCGCAGCTCAGTGAAAAGATCAAACAGATGCCAGAGCCTCCAGAGCCCAAGTGTCAGTGTGACGAACGTGTTCTGTCAGATGCCCACCTAATTCTGCTTTAATTCCACGAGCACCCACTCGTGGAGCCAGAGCTCCCCCCATGCGCACAGGACCCTTCGACAGGCACCATTTGGGGTACGCCGGCGAGCCCACCTGCTAGCATGGTGGCACTCACTGTTTTTGGTTGCAAGGGCTTGACACCGCTGAGTTTGGATAGTCTTTGCACGGCAGGACCCCGCGGGACCATACCAACAGTTCACCGTGGTGCCACGCATAGCTGCTTTTGGCTTGCAGTGTTACCAGATGATTTGCCCTGCACCGATTTCCAGATGGGCCTCATGGCACGGTGTAAGTGAGATTTTCATGGATCGGCTCAGGCTTGAACTGCCCACGGCATTACATCAGACCAACCTAAACCCAGAGAGCATGTGAGGCGACATCTTCCCATCCGGGCAGACTACGCTTGCAAACGCCCCATATACACACATGTCACACATACATACATACATACATACATACATACACATACATATACACACACACACCCACACCCACACCCACACCCACACACACACACACACAGCCACACACCCCCACACACCCCCACA
>CAJNJA010012554.1:0-13064 GCA_905231915.1 Symbiodinium necroappetens | reverse complement strand
CCAGCACCAGCACCAGCAGCAGCAACGACGACAACGACAACACCGCCACTAGCAACGACAACAACAACAACAACAGCAGCAACATCAACAACAACAGCAACAACAACAACAACAACATCAACAACATCAACAACATCAACAACATCAACATCAACATCAACAACAACAACAACCACAACCACAACCACAACCACAACCACAACCA
Source organism: Symbiodinium necroappetens (assembly GCA_905231915.1). Taxonomy (NCBI): domain Eukaryota; class Dinophyceae; order Suessiales; family Symbiodiniaceae; genus Symbiodinium; species Symbiodinium necroappetens. The sequence goes on along the minus strand of CAJNJA010012554.1, from coordinate 12,859 downwards.
CAACCACAACCACAACCACAACCACAACCACGACGACGACGACGACGACGACGACAACTGCTGCAGCGACAGCAGCAGCAGCAGCAGCAGCAACAGCAGCAGCAGCAGCAACAGCAACAGCAACAGCAACAGCAACAGCAACAGCAACAGCAACAGCACAGGAGGACAACCATACAGAAGCTTACTAACCCGAATCTGCAAACACTCTCCGCTGCGCCCCCTGACACCGGAGGTACAATGTCTGGCGCCTTGTCCGCAAACACCATTAGCCTCGGCACATCTTCGATGGCCCGTCAAGAAATTTGCAGGCTCAGAGTTTGTAGCCCAAGATCTGCAAAACTTACAAGCTCAGGCTTTTGAATCTCTCCTGTGCTCGCTTGTAGAGAGAGCTTTGCACACACAAAGCCGGCACCACCAGTCGATTGTTGAATTGTGGTGGGGATCCGTTTCTGTTTGGCTTTTGGATCTGGCTCATGGTTGACTGAGACTTAGCACCGAGACTAGAGACGGTGAGATTCAATCTGCGTGAAACTTTAATCGCCCAGGCGCATTGTCGTGGACACGGTGCGAAGGCCCTCCTGGCGAAACCCTGCCGAAACCCAGTCCCAAGAGCCCTGAAAAGAAAACGACCTCGACCCCGAGTTCGAACGGATTCTGCTTACAAGGCCTGTACACCTCAACAAAACTCTACAACAATTTCGTTAACATCTGCTAGACACCCCGAGCCCTAAAGCTTGGAGCCTCAACCTCAAGTCCAAAATCCAGCCCTGAACCCAGCAGCGGTAAGCCTAAGGCCAAAAGCCGTGCAAAGCTACACCTGCCTGCGGTCCGATGACATGGATGGCAGCACGTAGAACATCCGCAGTGGATGCAATGGAACCTGACCGGCAATGCTGCAATTCAATGAGTGGGGTTTGGGCATGCAAGGGCCTTGGGGTTCAGGATTTGAAGTTTAGCGGTTTAGGGGCATTGGACTTGCAAGTTTGGGCATTTAGCGCTGATGTCGGTGGGGTTCGATTCATAAACTCCAGAGTCTCAAACTTTGGTGGTTGGGGGTCTTGGATAGAATTTGGGCTTTGGACCTGGTTTTGGGCTTCAGCCTATCCGCCGCACCCCTGAAAAAACAGAACGGAAAACCTCAAACTCAAAACTCTCAACTCCACCACCTAGACAACTCCACCCCAAGGGCCCGTTCCCAACAGTCCCGAAGCCAGAGGCCTCAATCAGTGGATCGGGTTTTGGCGGTCTGTTCCCGCGTAAGCAAATACAGCAGTTCAACATACTAAATTTGCAGCTTGATCCACCTGTGTGCATGCAAAGGAACCGAGCGACTGGTTAGTGGGTACAATGCATTTTGGTCTCAAGCTCTGTGGTTGGGGCTTGGAGGGATACAGTTTCGTAGTTGTAGCTGTAGGGTGGGCCTAGTGCCAGACTATTTGCAAGACTCGACAAGGCACCTGCTACCACACAGTCTGCCACTCCCGCGTGGAGCAGCGTTGCGGCGTAGTACAATGGCGCTTTGGCCAACCATGCCTTCGAATGACGAGGCCTATACCACCCAAACTCTGCACACCCTCCATCAAGTTTAGCAATTAAGAAAATTCTATTATATTCTATATTTATATAATTAAATATATAATTATATAATTATATAATTATATAATTATATAATTATATAATTATATAATTATATATATATATTTGTATATATATTTGTATATATCACTGTGCCAGCGGTCGCTGTTGCCCCGATTCTAAATCCACAAAACAATGGCTGACCAAAAACAGGCTCACCCAAAAAATAACCCATTTGGGGCTTCCGTCTGGATTTCTGAAACGAATTGCTATGGTTTTCGGGTTTCTGGCTTGAGATTTAGGCTTTAGGGCTTTGGAGTGCTTACTTCAGGTGGGGCAAAAAGCAAAACAGCAGATTCTGTGGGGCGTGTGCTCGTGGCATTGGCGAAACCAAAAACGAAGACATGAAAACAACAGCTGGCACCAGGGGTTATCTCCTGTTATCCCACTGAACAATTTTCTCACACGACCTCCAAATCTGACAAACGCTGAGCTCTGTGCCGGACTTCATGCTCAGCGCGGGCGAGGGCAAGTTCTACGGTTGAACAGAAACGAAACTGCACCGTGACAAGGCAGTGGGTTTCAGGTATTTAGGGTGTAGGGATGATTCAGGGTTCGTTTTCTGATTTTTCAAGGTAGCATGAAAAGAGTTTGGGGGGTGTCTTGGGTTTAGGGTCTTCACCGACGAAACGTCAACTTCTGTGGCTGCTGTTGTGGATCCCAAACATTGAAGGCCGAACCTAACGGACCTAGCCGAAAAACAGTTGCGAGTGGATCGAGTTTATCGTTTAGCAACTTACCAACATATTGTCGCCCCGAAATTGGACTCCCTGATTCATCGCAGCTCACGCGTTCAGGCCTTGGCTTCTTCCGGTGGGACTCCCTGGCCTCGATGCGTCCGGCTTATGCTTTAAGGCTTCCGGGTTCGGAGTCTGACAGTTACATGTTGGGTTGCTCCGAAACTGAGACCGCCATTTGCAAACTGAGCTGCGAGAGAGGCGTGGCTGCAATGTAGCAGCGAACGATTCCAAACCTTAACTGATTGCTCAACCAGGGTGGAAGGGAATGACAGCAAATAGCAGCTGCAACCGAAGCAAGCACTGAAGCGTTCCCGTCCCCTTGCCCAGTCCAAATAAAACAGAACGTCACCCAGAAACTCATTGGGCATTCGGCGTTTAACCGGATGCTGCGACCCTCAAAACTCGCAAGGCAAGGGTAGGTAGCTCACAAGATTTGAAATTGCGCATTTCTTTGGTCGTACTACCACATCGAGAGGGATTGCTCATTCCTTACTGCAGCTTCAAGCAAAGTGATTAAAGTTGGACTGTGCAAAATTAACCACAGCAACCGCAGCAGCAAGGTATGCAGCCTGCTCGTCATGCCCGAGTCGGCGCTGAGAAGTTGCGGTTCCAAGCGGGGGCTACAACCATGCACGGCCCCCACCAGCCAAACACAGACACACACACACACACAAAAAAAAAACCACACACACACACACGCGCGCGCGTAGCAACAGGTAGAATCTCGGCTTGCCTCTGGCATAGCATCGAACACATAGAGCGATTGAGCACAAGACAGAGCGAGCCGGACGCCAACCGCCAGGTTAGTAGCAGCAGGACGGCACCGGCCCTCCTGCCCTCCGAGGCGGTCTGTTCAATTTTGAAATGCTGCTGGTCTCTCACTCCAGGCCAACGAAAGGCTCACTGCTCCCGAAAATTCTCCCGTACGCCACAACGCACATACATTTAACGGGGAGCGAATTGCGCCAAAATGGCCACAGATAGCCCATATGCTCATCCCCCAACCCTACAGTCCATCGATTGTTCTTCAGATCATGCGCTGTTGTCCATAACAATCTCAGCCACTCCCGTACGTTTCAGTGCAAAGCAGCTAACAGGAAGGAGAACAAGGTCCCAATATCCCCATCATCCGCGAAAGTGCACTCGACTATCCGAGGAGCCTGCGGAGCCACACTCGGAGCTCGACTCGTCAGTGAGAAAAAAAACACCGCTAGTTGAGCCACTCACTGCGAGAGACGTTCCAAAGCATCATCTAAGTCAGACACAGTCAATCGACGCGAGACAGAAACCAACAGAGTTCCAGACAGATAGCTTAAGATTGCAGTGCTAGACCATCGTCCACGGATGCCGACGGTGATGGGGTCCAGCCCCATCCAAGCGACCTCGCGACCTCCTCATGTTTCACTCGTCCACGGTATCGCATGGCCGGCTTCGACGAGGCAGTGCCATCCGCCCGAGGACACAGGACGGTCCGCTTTGACAATCGTCTCCACAACGACACGCGTGTGCAAATGCCAGAGATATTTCTCCATCACGTGGACGGGACAGAACTGCGTGACATGGCAAGGGCAGTCCAATGACCTTCTGGTGCCTTTGGCACAGGCATCTCCCTTTGGTGCCGGAAAGCCGGAAAGGATCAAGAAACATGCTGTCCGTCTTCCGAAATGACCACTTCATGAACCAGCGCCGCAGCGCAACCAGACAACCCCACCTCTCGACAGACAAACGCGCACTAGGGCGTACGGGAAACAAAGTCCCTTTGCGATCTTCACATTCAAAGCCACGCGCTTGCATCTGGAGTCGCCTCAAACCTCTCCGAACTAGGCCGAGCGCAATCCTGGGACCAATCTGGCGTAATCGTTTGAGGACAGATCCAACTCTGAGGTCCAGACTTGAGAACTGGGCTACGAAAGCTAGAGCAAACGACTGCAAAAAACAGGTTGTGGCATGTTGTAGTTTTTTCGCTCAGACTGGTGGGGTGGCAGGACCCGGAAGCTTAGTTGATTGCCCGTGGTGAAGGTGCGCAGGGGATGCAGGGACGCAAACTGGCAGCAAGTCCATGACCTGGTTGTTGAGCAAGGTACACCGGTCGCTGCTGGACCAGTTCAGTTTGCTTTCCAGCAGGCAGCATCCCCCCACTGTTAGTTCGAGAAGACGCGGAAAATGGCAAAAACGCGCGAGATGCATGTGATGATGTGCCGGGCACAACGCCCTCGACAGATCCATGGGATGATCTAGCGATTTGCGCTGTCAGCACGTTGATTTGCTGTTGCATGGCCTCACCAACCTGCTGCGTCATGGTGACAACTGCTCCAAGCATTCTATCCCTGCTCTGACGGAGCTCTTGTCGCATCTCATGTCGGGACTCTGACGCGACAGAGCCCTGAGACTCGACGTGAGAAGCTTGCGATGGCGACTGGCCAGGTGCAGAAGGTGAGGGAAGCAATGGGGGTCTCGAAGCTGTTGGTGCATGATCCGTGCCATTGTTGGCTTGCATGCGTGTGTTTTCGGGCGTCAACCGGTCGACCGTTTGATCTCTCGGCTGTAACAGCTGGCGAAGCATGTCGATTGCTCGGTTCGCTTGCAAGACAGCATCTCGAGCATGCAACGCGAACTCGCTAGCTTGGTTTTGTGTCTTCGCTGCCGCGCGTTGTGTTTGAGCTTCAACCTCTAGGGCATGCCTTTGCGCCTGAACCTCAGCGTGCTGCATGCTGCGCAGGCATGCACGTGTAATTCTGTTCTGATGGCACTTTCTGGTAAGAAGAGGAGGCGGGGCACCATATGGTGGGGGGGGGGGAGGGGGGGACCATAGGTAGGGGGGGTGCCCCCCCACCTTGTCGTTGCAGACCTTGTGGTGGGGGGGATGGGGGCCCTTCTCAGTTGCTCTAAAGCAATCATCTCCGTGGAGGCGCGAGGGGGGGGCCCCCCCCGTAACTAGTGGAAACGGACCAGATAAGGTCTGCGTGCGCTTTGACCTAGATCTCTCTTACGAAGTGAATGGTAAACGACAACTCCCGCAAGCTCTACAGAGCTAGCTTTCGTGACAAGGCCACTCTTGCTATGAAGCTCCTCGATGTAACAGCGAAATATCCAGGATAACTCTTGCATTGCCCCGCGTTGACCAAAGCAGAAACCCTCAAACTCTCTTGTAATCGGCGCGAGAGGGGTATCTCCCATGACTTTGTCATAGTGTCATAGAATGTCCTCGAGACACGCTAAGAGGGCGATTTGGCATGAGCGCTTTGTTGTTGGAGCTCCGAGAAGAGTTGAATCACAAGTGGTAGGTCAAAGCGCGTGCGGTGTCTAACAATCGCACGCCCCCAAACGGGATCTGTAGGCGAGTGTAAGCATCCCGAGGAAACGACGCACCCACCTTTCTCGACCTGCACCCGCTGCTGCCACCCGCGATTCGCCACCAGCTTCTGTCGTTGCACATCCAGTGCGAGCATCCTCGTCGATCAGACTCCATAAACCTCCGTAAACCAGAGCGGTCAGTCATGAATACCTGTGGCCACAGATTAATGCTGGCTCCATGAATTCCTCTGCCCGAAAACTGTCTCTTTCAGACAAAACTCGGAGTGATTCGTTCCAGGGCCGATTGTCGTCATAAGACGTGGAAACTCCTGCTGCTGCGGCGCCATGTGAGCAATCTTCAATTCCATGTGAATTCTGGGCCACTCCTCCAAACGAGCACGGACATCTGCTTGGTGTAAGAGAGCCCATGATCGCTGCACGTACCTTTTGTGCATACGCTCACTGCTAGACTGCTATTGAAGCAGCGGACCCAGATCGGCAGCATCTTGCATGACCATGGCATTTATGAAGACGCCATAACCAACCTTCCACGTTGCGATGCTGGACAGGCCGAAATCCTCAGACTGCGAAAGCTCGCCCGATCTGTTCAAAATGAGTCCGTGGAATCTCGTCTCCTTCTGCATTCTCGTTCCGCATGGTTCCAAGATGACGAAATCGGTATATGGAACTTGTTGACCTTTGATCAATGAAGAGATTGCTGCAAGCTGCTGACAAGCTCCCTCTGACTGGGAGGCTGCTGTTTCATACCTTGCATACATCAACAAAAGGTCGGCCTGCCTGAGTGACCTGTGACAAGACTTGGTTGAGATTGATCCGACGCTTGACGCCTGAAGAAGGCGATGATGGACCCGATGGAGTAGACACCCAATCTTAAGCGGCAGATTCTACCAAGCATCCGCGCCATGCCTGTTTCCGCCGGTAGCAGATCGAAGCGATGCATTGCCAGATGCATCTACAGATACCGTGATTCGCCAGGAAATAAGCCGCGAATTTAACTTCACCTCTGAAAATATCCAGTAATCCAGGATTCTCCCTACGCTGCTCATCCCAGCCGGGGCTGCCTCATCCGGATCCTAACATAGATCCGCCACTGGGTAATCGAAAATATGGGCGCCTGGCGTCAACATGGCCACGTCACATCGGCCATGCCCATCCCCCCAACCCCACAATCCATCGATTGTTCCATTACAGGGGACCGAGCCGATGCCGATGCTCAGCAGAAGCTACAGCTGTTCGCACGTACTTTAATTTCGGATGTTACACGACACTCCATGACAGGAACACTCCGGGCTAGCACGCGCTGTCAGCACAATCATCGAGTGCTGTCCCGGGTCTGTATCACGGACGGACCATACTTTAAGTTTTTAGTGCTTTCAGGTTTTCGAGCTGCACGGCTAAGGGGCTTTCGGGTTTAGGGTGTAGACTGGAAGTTTAGGTTTGTGCTTTAGGCTTTAAACTGTGAGGATGTGAGCCGTGAGCCGAGGCAGCAGAGTCCTGACGCTTGGGCCTGCCATGCTGCAAAAAAATTACATTCCAATGCCCAGAACAAATTTAGCCTTGAACGTCGTCTAGAGCTTACGCCAACAAAAAGCGCGAATTAAGAACGCTAAAAACACACTACCATAAACAGAAACAAAAGCAAGGGTGGATCCTCAACACTTGCTTTGCCCCGTGAGAATGGAGGGATGTGTCGACGCAACCAGTCCGAGAAGTTCAACATAATTCATCAACCTTCCCAAAGCATGACCCGACTCAACAACCTGACAACCCCATGGGTCCCCGCTCCATGCTGTAAACTCCACTTGCCTACGGGCTTGCACGCAACAGTGTGCTGACTCGTTGCCCCTCTATGAGAAATCGTGTTCTCCCTTTTACAGCAATCTCTGCGCCAGGTGACGGTCGTCGCGGCATGGGCTGAGAACCTCCACACCAGCAGGAATGTCGGAGGCCTCAGAAGTCGAGGTAGTTTCATCTTGGGCGCCGGGCTGGACGGATGGGATGTTCGAGCAGGACCTGTGAATAGAAGCTTGGCACTTCTGACCTCTCTTGGCTGTGGGCCTTCTGTTAATTTCTCCGTCACCCAAATGGCCCCCGCTCCATTTGTTGTTTACAGCCCGCATCTGCGAGCGATGCCCGAGGCCGGAAGACTCTTGAAGCCTCAACCTTGTCAAGCCAACTTCTTTCCCACTGTTAGCCCAAGGAAGTTGATGCCACTCCCCTTGGTGGCTGAAGCTCCGCTCTCCAGCTTCTGTGAAGCCCAGCAGCCCGAAGCCTTCAGGCCCAAACTCCACTCACAAGCTTGAAAACCCAAAACTTAGCTTGTGGAGCCTGTGGGGTTTAAGGCTTTGGCGAAGCTTGCTCCCACGACATCTTAAACTCTAAAGTCTAAAGTCTTGAACCTTCCATACGCCCTGCCCACAAAACTCTAAGCCGTAAAGCCTTGAAACAAATTATGTGACGTCCAAACCAGGCCTTCAAGTCACCCGTGTCGACCAGAGTGGGGACCGCCAACTTCTCCTTGAGGGTTTATGGCTTCAGTTTCTTCGGCTGAGGCTGGAAGTCAGTTCAGGTCAGAACAACGAATAAAAACTCATGACATCTGTCAACGACAGAACATGATGACACATAACTACAATCAAGTACATATAGAATAACACAGAAGACAGATGTGGAATCCATCCAGAAATATGCAACACTGTGGACTCCCATACAATCTCCTTGGCCAGAATGCGCGCACATTCGAGGACGCGGGGGTCCTGCGGCCCGGAAGTGGGAGCCAACAAGGGACTGTCTAAGGTCTGGAGTTCGGATCACTGGGGCTTGGAGATTGGAGGTCATATACCATTGAACTCTGAACTATAAACCCCCAGGCCCCAAACCCCAAACTTTCGTTTCACCGAAGCGATGTCGGGGCTATGCTTGTGTTCAGGTGCACGGCCGGGAGTCCAGTCCAGTTCAGTCTCTCACGAAAGCCTTGAAACCCCTCGAACTTGCAGGGGCCCCGAGGTTCAGGCCTGAAGTTGGCTTTGCCACACATGAGACTGTGTCTGCAAGCCGGCGCCCCACCTTCCCGAACACGCAAAGACCGCAACTCAACTCTCAACTGGCCTCGTATCGAAAACTCCCGCGAAGCCGAAATCCCACAGGAAAGCCAAAGACAAACCCTGAAAAGCTGCAGAGGCTCAGAAGGCAGCGATGTCCTGAGCTTCAGGCAGCAGCACGCGCGCGAGGACCTGGCATGCAGCGTTCCAACCCTCGAAACATTCCGGCTTATAGTGTTCAATGATGATGCCACGGTCCAAGCTGGTGTAGCTTGCGCTGCTTATCCAAAGCCTTAGAACCTTGCCAACCCTCAGGGTTGGCACAAAATGCAGAAAGTTCTACTCCTCCCGGTCCCACAATCCTTGATTGAATCAGCGAAAACGGGCATCATGGCCTAAAACCCACAACAGATCCACGTAAACCAAAAAGCCACCAGACACCTTTCTGGAGGCTGCTTTGTCGCGCACATGCTGGGTGAAGGAGGTGCTGAAGCCCCGAACCTGCTCACCGCGCTTGTACGGGTCACATGTAGGTTCACTGCTTTCATTATCGGCTTCAGTCTTGCTTCACTGTTCACCAGAATGACAACAAGTTTGTGAAATACACTGGCGAAAGACAAAGACATCACAAACGTCTGCGTGTTTCTTACTACTGCAATTAACGTGTGCTTCAGGCTGCACACTGGTACGATGTCACAAATAGAGGCTTTTAATTTTCGCTGTCAACCATTGGACTGACAAGGCAGTCAGCATCCCCTCCCGCCCATGCCGGCAGGCACTGCCGGCGGGTGCAAGTCACCGCCACCCTAAGGCGCCCGCTCGATTCTGCGAAAAGCACCGCCAATCCCCAAAAGGATTAGGCTCTGCACCCAATCAGCGTTCACGCTGGCAAAACGGCCAAAATCGTACGGCACACGCATCAAACTCCCAATGTACACTGGCCAACTGCGGCTGGAATCACAGCACATCAAAACCATCCATTCTTCAATGGCATGTCTCATGTAGACGCTCGATTTCGCAAGCACCCACTCAAGACACAAATCGGTAGCATCACAGCACATCAAGATCAGCCATTTCACAGGCATTCACTCGATTTCAGAAGCACCCGCTCGGCAGTCGCCGTCAGCTGTATAAAGTATCTTCATCCCGAAAGTTAAGCTACAAGGGGTAGATTTATGTCGCGGCAGCGTTCAAGAAGTCGCAGCACCGCATGGTCACGCTGCATAAAGTGAAGTCGTGGCAGGGGCCCAGAAGTCATTGCACAGAATGCGTCTATCTAAGGAATCCCCAAATACACGCTGTGTTGCAAGCCTGTTCGGGCGAAGCCTCAAACAACAGAAATCAGGCCCACACGCTGGCAAACTGCAACCTTTTCGTTGATCATAACATGCGGGAGCGCGCCCTTCAGAAGCAGGAGCACGGAGGGTTTCAAGAAGGGGTTTTAACATTGCAGCAGTGCAGCAGCAAAGCTAAGTCACATCACCTTTTGTTGGAACAAAGCTGTCTAAGGGGACGCGCACGATGCGAGGGGGTCACATCATGGTCACATCAACATGGCTTTCCCCATGTAGACGCCGCATCAGCAAGGCTGCATCAACTACGAGCATCCACGGTACCGCCATGCATCAGCGTACACTTGGCAACCGGCCTTCACCAGCCATTTGGCTGCAACAACAACGGGGATGCAGTTTGGGTGTCGCGCTGGCCAGAGAAGTTGTCAAGACATCCCGGATCGTTTATGTTTCCGATGTGTTTAACATGGTGTTTCGAGCACAGTCTCCGCATCCGATTCCCCATGTTGTTTGACTAGGCACAAGCTCAACTCCGAAAATCGCATGCTGCCTTCGGGCACATGTGATACGACATCGCATGTGGCTTCAAATCCAGCCCGAGGGTATCCCTCAACCCAACTTACATAAGGTATCGTTCAACCAACGCAAATTCGAGCCCAGCCAGATGGAGACACGCCCAGAAAGACAGGGCTTCAGGATGTTCTCCGCCGTGCCTGTTTCGATGGCAAACCTGCTTGAGCATGTTCAGTGCAATATACTTTGCGGGCCTCTCCACACCAAGACCCACCCTCACCTGGGTGCCATGCCAGCCCCGAGATCGGGCGTCTGCATGCGAAATGGCTGATCTTGATGTGCTGTGATGCTGCCGATGTGTATCTTCAGTGGGTGCGCGTGAAATCGAGCCCGTGCATGTGGAATTGCTGATTTTGATGTGCATTTCATATGCCATACATACACGTGTACATATACCTATACACGACACAGACCTTTTCATCTACATAGATATGTCTTTACATAACTATACACATCTACATACATACATTTATACGCACACATACACATGTATATCCATAAAATGCACAAAACCTATGGAGCACAAACGCAAGGGACGCAGCTATTTCTTGAGCCAAAAGCCAAGGGTCAAGGGGTTTACAGGGCTGTACATGTCAACACCCCTCCTACGACCGGCGGTCTTTGACCGAAGGGCGTATCATGATACAGCCTTCGCTGCAACACTCTTGCCCTCAGAAAACACCTGGCCGATTGCCGCCATATGCTTTGCAATGACTTCGGCCGTAAGTGGCTTTGTACATGCATCTGCCACGTTGTGGGCTGTACCCACGGCTTCGATACTTTTGTCGTTGCGCTGTACACGTTCTTGCACCCATAAGTAACGAGTCTGTACATGTCTCAGCTTTCCGAGTCCTCTCCTCGAACATGTGCCTCGTGCTGCCGAGCTGTCAGAAGAAACAACAGCATCGACCTTGACGTCCCACTGCTCCAGTAGAGCAACCATGCTCAAGGTGAGCGCAGCCCCCTTAACAATGGCATAGAATTCACTCTCGCCACTGCTCAGAGAGATTGTGCTCTGAAGCGTGCTTGAGCTCTTGATGCAGTGCCTTCCAGCCATCAAGATAAGCCCACCTGTGGATCGTCTCGTAATCAAGCATCCAGCATGATCTGAGTCCACATAGCACCGCAGCTTCGTGAACATCTGCTGCGGTCCGAAGAGAATCTGGACGCGCGGGCGTCCCTTCAAGTATCTCCCCAAACGCTTCAACCTTGTGAGGTCGTACTCGGTTGGACTCTGCATTCGCCGCGCCAGAGTCTTCACAGCTTCCGCTATGTCTGCTCTGTCCTGTGACAAGTAAGATGCCCGCACCACCACTGACCTGTAGAGGGAAGCTTGGTCAGGTGGCAGGGTAGGCATAGACATGCTTGCCAGCACGCTCTGCAGAGTTTGCTTCTCCGCCGGTGTAGTAACCGGCTTCGCTGTTTCCAGGCCCAGCGTTTTCACCACCATCTCAGCATGGCGGGGATCCGCCTCGTACTTCACAGTACCAGTGGCCTTGTCGTACTCAATGATACGATTGAGCACCGTGAGGGTGCTGCCGTCGGCTGCTTCCGGGCCGATACACCCATCCACTCTGTACTCAAACTTCTCAGCAAGAACTCTTTCCACGAACTTCTGCCCCTCTTCGTCTCCAAGGACAAAGAAGTCGTCCCCATGAACAAGCATCCTTAGGCCGCGTTCGCTGCAACCAAAGATCGCAGGCCACGCGCTGCCATTCTTGATGCCGTGAGCATCCATGAGCTTCGTGTAAGTCTCTTGCCACACGCTACTGGCATCTTGGGTGTCATACATTGTCTTCTGTAAAAGTGCGCAGTAGCCTTCCTCCTCGTCTCCCTCGGGGAGGTTAGTAAACACTTGCCTTCTGCTTTCGCCGTAAAAGTGCGCTCTCGAAATGTCATAGAGTGTCAGCTTCAGGGGCTTGCCCTTCTTGCTTACCTTCTCTGACACCAACAGTGAGCACAGCAGCTTCAATGCCTCCAGAGGTGGCATCGCTGAGAAAAGCTCGTGCTCTGGCAGGTCATCGGTTTTCGACGATCGCTTGATTTCTCTTACGACCAATCGAGAACGATAGTTCGGGCTTTGCGAATCGCCTTTGTTGCGATCAAGCCATTTCAAACTTATTGGCTGCCTGCCTGTCGTCGAGAGGCATTGCTCGATCGGAACTTTCCGATAGACACACTGTTTCCGAATCCAAGCCAGTTCGTCTGAACGTGCCCGCTCAACCAACTCAGGATCCAACGGTGCCCCGGTGATCGAATCCCA
>CAJNJA010012553.1:0-32594 GCA_905231915.1 Symbiodinium necroappetens | reverse complement strand
GTTTAGGGTCGAGGGTTGAGGGTTGAGGGTTTAGGGTTTAGGGTCTAGGGTTTAGGGTTTAGGGTTCAAAAGCCTCCCACTAAAGCGCGGAGAGACCGAGAATCCGGAACACCAGGCCCCAAAGCATGAGCTACGAAGCGTAAAGGCATTGCAGCTAAGAAACCTCAACACAACACGGTTGCAGCACCGAAGCCTAGAATCCGCAAAACCTATAGACGGCAAAGCCTAAACTCCATATTTATCAACCTTCTAGAAACCGTCAAATCTACATCAACAAGCAAAAACAAACAAGCAGACAAACAAACAGACAGACAAACAAACAGACGAACAAGCAAACCATACACCGGAAAAAGACACAAAGCAAAATGTGATCCACAGATCTGGGCAGCCGCACAGGATTTGGAGGCCTGGGATCGAGAGCCCAATACCCTCTAACTTGAGTTTAGGGTTTAGGGTTTAGGGTTTAGGGCCTAAAATCCTGATTGTCACAAAACATCTCAGTATACGCCTTCAACATAAGATGCATTGTGACGCGCTCTCTATGGTGCCAAAAAAGCGCGACATGCAAGGCTTGGCTTAACTGAAGGGTTTTAGGGCTTCGGGTAGACGAGGAAAGGGCCTGGGCCTCGCTGACTTCATGCTAGGGCCGGAAAACATGAAGCTTCAAAATCGATGCCATAATTCTCAACCCTTGTACCCTAAACCCCTGAATCCCAAACCCCTAAAAACCTAAAGCCCTAGAAAGCCCTAAACCCCTAAACCCGAAAGCCGTCGTAGTGCGGATTCTGGGTATAGGGTTTCAGGGTTGCTAAACCCTTTCCGCTAGCCTGAGGCTCGGTTTAAACCCTTTCCACTGGCCTGAGGCTCGGTTTAGGCCGTGCAGAACTGTAGGTTTCAGGTTTGAGGTTTTGGGGTTCTGCATTCTGCCTTTAGGGTTTAGGTAGGGTTGAGGAGGTAGTTCTTCCGTGGCTAGAGCTTGGGTTTAAGGCTCAGGACTTCGGGGTCTGCTAGTAGGGGTTTGGGGGCCTTTCTGGGTGTAGAGTTTTGGGGGGGCATCGGAAAATCTAGCATTTTGGGTTAGGTTCGTCTGAACGACCTTTCCCTCTCGTAGGATCCGGGTGCAGGGCTTAGAATTGAAATGTTCGGTTGCCGCGGGATGCCTAAGAAGTTGTGAAACAAGAACTCCCGAGCAAAGAAGAAAGGCCGGGAACCCTAAACCCTACACCCTGAATTCACCTTTGCCAACAATCATCACTGCCTCCCTCCACGTGCAACCTGAACCCCAAACCCTGACTTTGGCCCTGAAGCTAAGAGCTTCTGAACTCCGAAACCCTAAACCCTAAAACCCTCTTGAAGCAACCATTGAAGCCCTGAAGTTAAGAACTTCTGAACCCTTGGGCCTTGAGGTCACCATTGTAAGCCCCTTTAAGGCCCTTTTAGGACGCAACCACCCCTAAACCCTGAACGCTAAACCCTAAACCCTAAACCCTAGGCCCTAAACCCTAAACCCTAAACCCGAAACCCTTTTCCACAGGCTTGAACTGAGCTCGCCCGGCCCGAAACCCTAAACCCTAAACCCAAACCTTCTCAAACCTTCCCTCCGGAAATTTCCGCCCCCGGAGGCCGGTGGGTGTCTGCGGCTTCCGGCTCAGCCACCGGGTCTGCAGCTCCGGTCACAGAGGGGGCCTTTTGCGGAATTTCGGCATTTCGGGCCCTGGTGATCCTGAAGAACCTAAGCTCTGTCTGTTGAAGGTTTTAGGGGATCAGGTTTAGGATTTAGGGCTTAGGGCTTTTTTGTTGACACCTTTTTCCGACTGCAAGGTTGCTGAACGGAGGGCTTAGGGTTTAGGGTCTGGGGTTTAGGGTTTTGTCTCTCTCTGCAGGCTTGCGAAGCTAAACCAAGAAGTCTCAAACAGAAAAAGAATTGAAACCCTGGATGTTCTCCAGGGAGGCTCCAACGAAAATGGATGGAATTGGGGCTTTAGACTTGGGACGTGACCCGTCCGTTCGAAACTTGAAAAACTTCATTAGCATGTACAATGCTCCAAAAATGTCGGGACATGGCGGGGGCAAGACCCTAGCTACTGCTGCTCCTCACTACGACAGCGGCCACGACGATGCCTGCAACCGCCAGTACCACGACGACGGCGACTTTTAGCGACGACGACTTTGGGTTTTGTACTGCGACTGCTTCCACTGCTTCCCCCTCCTCCGGCACAGGCTTCCAAAATACTGGGATGTAGGAATTACTGGCCCCAAGACATTCTAGAGCTTCTTGTATTGCTTCTAGTATGGCTGCAGGTGTGCCGGTCAAAGGCAGGTGGGGCTTGTGGCTTTCGGCTTGAGATCCTATGGGACCCATAAAAAAAAAGTTGCCCATTTGACCTCTACACCCAACTCAAGGGCCCCCAACAAACCCTCAAACATCCGGCGCTTTTTTCCGACAACCGCGCTCATCCTCTAAGTATCCGATTCCGACATCCCAAACTCAACTCCGAACAAAAACCCCGGAATCCCAAGACCCAACCCATGGGCGGAAAAAAACATCCAAGTCGCCCCAAACCCCCTAAACCCAAGAGGCGCAAGAACCCAAAAGGCAACAAAAAAAGAAGCCTGGGGTTTAGGGTTTAGGGTTTTAGGGCTTTGGGGTTTAGGGTTTAGGGCTTAGGGGCAAAATCCAAACTCCACAACCTTGGACTTCCCTGCAAGGCCTGGGCCACTGCGGGCTGTGTGGGCTGTGCCGGCTGGTGCTGCGCCACGACGGGGTAGGGCTCAAGCCTCGTTCTCCGCTGCGGGCTTCGGGCCGTTACTTTTCGCCCTAAACCCTCGGGCCTAAACCCCTAAACCCTAAACCCTAAACCGCCTAAACCCATAAACCCCTAAACTCTAAACCCCTAAACCCTAAACCTAGACTCCTAGACTCGGCAACCCTTTCGGGATCCCGCGACTAATTCTTCGCAACCCACGAGGTATTGCGGTTTAGAGCTCAAGGGTGAGGGGTTTTGGGGTTGGGGTTTAATCTTCAGGGCACTGGCTCGTTCTGATTTGCAGAGTTGTGAAAGGGTAGGGTTTAGGGTTTAGGGTTCTGCCAATGATTCGCAGTCGGGCACCGGGAAGGAGGACTTTCTGCGGGAAGGGCTTCTGGGGCATGTTCATGCAGCCGCATTTCTCGGGGAGTTCCAGCTTCGGTTTGGTGGGCTCGAGGAGACAAGTGCGGAACCTTGAACAGTAGCCAGCGCAATCAGGATCTCATGCGAGAGTCGATCCAAAAGCCCGTCACGGTCTAGGTCTCAAGCATAGAGAAAGATGTCACCCGGCATGACCCCTACACCGGAAGCCCACCAAGCCCACCGGAAGCCCCGAATTCCAAGCCCCCAACTCCAAAACCTAAACCCTAAAGTTTCTAAAGCCCGAAAGCCTAAACCAAAACGTGGTAAGAATCTCCGTGGGTATCCAAGATCGTTCTGCAACCGCCGAAATGGATTGAGCTTCTCTATGGAATCTACACTGCCCTCACAGTGAAAAGAGCAAAGAAGTCTAAGACCCTTTTCTGGCTGGTTCTTAGTAAGGAGTGGGGGAATGGGTCATTGGGACTACTATAGGGGACCTCAAGGGACTATCATGGGGATCCATTCCCTCATTCC
Organism: Symbiodinium necroappetens; assembly: GCA_905231915.1. Classification (NCBI taxonomy): domain Eukaryota; class Dinophyceae; order Suessiales; family Symbiodiniaceae; genus Symbiodinium; species Symbiodinium necroappetens. The sequence continues at coordinate 28,950 of CAJNJA010012553.1, read as the reverse complement.
CTACTAAGAACCCGGGAGTTTTTGTTACTACCATGACCTGCCGCCAACTCTAGGACCCTGGGGGCCGCAATAGTTAGAAGAGGGTTTAGGCCGGTTTGGTGGTGTATTCTCTGTATCTTTTTATAATAACTAGACTAGGGTTTGGGGGTGTATTATTCTTTTTTTCTATTTTCTATTTTTTGGAAACCCCCCAAAATAGTATTGGTAATTTGCTTTAGGCCTCTATATCAAGCCAGCTCTGGTCCCCCGGCTGATTGCTGAAGATCTCCGCGGTGGTGGGCGACTGGCGATGCTGCGAGAACCAGCCCCGGCGGTCTCGCGCCTACATGCATGGTTTAGGCTTTAGGGTTTAGGGTCTAGGGCTTAGGGTTTAGGGGGGGGGTGCAGGGTTTGGTACGCTCGGCCCTTGCCTTAAACCCTAAACCCTAAACCCTAAGTTGGGTTCTCAAGGGATTTTGGGCAACAGGCCTTGGGGCTTTCGAGCTTTCAGATGCATAGTAGGGCCCCGAAACCCCCCCAAAAAAAAACTAAGGCCCTAAACCCAGGGCTTCGAGGTCTTATGAACAACCCTAAACCCTAAACTCTAGACCCAAAACCCCAAGCCCTAAACCCTAGACCCTAAACCCTAAATGAACGGGCTTTTGAACGGGCGACGGAGCTTCGAAGTGGAGGTTTTGGGCTTCTCCGCCTCCGGGCTCTGGGCTCCGGGCTCTCTGTGGCGCAAAGCGGAGCCGACAGGGGTTTTGGGGTTTGGGGGTTTTGGGGGTTTAGGGGTTTAGGTGTTTAGGGGTTTTAGGGGTTTGGGGTTTGGGATTTAGGTTTTGGGGTTTTGGGGTTTAGGGTTTAGGGTTTGGGGTTTGGGGTTTTGGGCTTTGACTTGTTTGGGTTTGGGGCTTCTGGGTTTACGGTTCGAAGGGCATCACAAAAGAGGATTCTACACAGGTTCTGTGAGCCCGGGGCTATGACTGGGTGGAAAAAACTGCCGATTCGGATGGCGTGCTTGGCTCACTTGCTGATGAGGCTTCGTACTGGAGTTTCAACGAACGTGGCTACCGCAACTGTAGACATGCGGCTTGTGAGTTTCCGCACAGTGACGGCCTCGGGTTTCCGCTGCCACGGCATACAACGAGCTTGCAAAGCTTCTTGCAGAAACTTACTGGGGCCTTCTTGTCAACGCTCTGCTACCCTACTGCAGGAACCTGATTCTGCAATTCCCCTGTTCGTATTCCTGCTCTACATGTCCCTTGTTGGAGAATTTTGATGCAACGGTCTGCTCATCAGGTCGCAACCCTAAACCCTAAACCCGGGTTGCAACCCACTTTCTTCCCGTAGCCTTATGGAGCTTTGCGCGGCTGGTCGTGGTAGACCGCCTCCGCTCTTCCTTAAACCCTGCCTTCATCTACCAAAACACCAACTGTTTTCTTGTAGGGTCCCTATAAATTCATCCGAGGGTTGTTTATAAGAAGAACCTACAAAAATGTAGGTTATCGTAGCTTAAGGCAAACCCTAGACCCTTGCTTTCTCAGAGGCCAAGCCAGTCCTCATCAAAATGGCCCGGTGCAGCGAAGGAGAAGGCATGTGACTGAAGAGGCCAGGATTCCGCGTGCAACCTCATCTGCATCACCAACAAAGATGGCATGGAGACGTGGCCACGGATGAGCCCGTCTCCAAAGGCGATGAAGAAGTCGGAGGCCGCGGCCAGTGCCATCTCCACACAAAGCTGCCGCAGGCTGTTGCTGTCCCCCAGAAGCGGCTTTGCCAGAACCAGCTCTGCCGTGCCCGCAAGCTCGCGCCTCAGATCTTTCACGGCCTTGCTGGCAACCGGAGCATTCGTCATCAAAAAGAGACTTCTTAGGCCGAGCCTTTGGAGGTGCTCTTTCAACATCGAGGCAAACTTGGGCACCTCGGCGAGTTCAGCCTGCTGGAGCTTCCGTGGGTGCGGGCCCAGGAACCAGTCTCCCTTCCGCCAATGAGCCGCCATGTAAGGACTTCGCCCCAAAGATTCGGAGCCACTCCTGCCAACTCGGAGCTTCAGCTTTCTGGCAACCTCTGCAGCCCGCTGATAGACCCAGTGCGAGAACCGAAGCCCGCGCCAGATGGAAGTGTAGAAGGAGTGGACAGATAGGTAGCCATACCGACCGGGATGGAGACGTGCCCTTTCTGCACCTTCGACCCAATAGAGGTACAGACCGACAGAAGCCCAAGCTTTTCCTGATGACTTCGCCTGCGCGACAGCGCTCTGCACAGTTTCTGCCAACCGGCCTTCATCCAACAAGCGAAGCTCAAAGCCATCGCTGTGCTGCGTGTTGCGTACACAGACGCGGCGCTGGATGTTCAAGTTGGACTCGTAGAAACGCATGACCTCTGGCTGCTCGGAGTCCCCACAAGGCACTCTTTGGCCACCTTCGTTGGGGTGATCAGCTTGCATGGCCAACACATCCACGGTGCCATCCGTGCGTCGAAGAAATTCCTCCCAAGAAATCTGGCCCCGAATGCCACGGACCTCCTGCAACCAGGACGTGAGCTTTGGCCAATCGAAGAGCGCTCCGAAGGCCGTGACGCTGCCGTGGCGAAGGCCGCAAGCGGTCTTCCTTCGTTGGCTAGGCTCTTTTACATCCAATTCTCGCTATGGTAGAAATCATGCGAACGAACCCTAGAACCGAAAAAGGTTGCCTCTTCAGCTACGAAGTTTCTGATTCCAGTTGGAGTAGATGGACCAGTCCCGACCTTCTGCCAGAGCTTTGGCGCGCAGCTCGGCCGCCTCCAGCTCTCCGTAACGCTGCCAAACTGCGTTGCAGATAAAAGGCTCGACCAAGACTACCTGAGGTCCCTGGAAGGATGCGAGCTGCAAGGCCTCCAGCGCATCCATGAAGATATTGCTGAAGAGCTCGCGACAGGGGCCTAGCACGTCCAACACGGAGATGTACACTGTGAAGTCAGAGCCTGCTGGCTTCACTTGATGGCAGGCGTAACACGGCGGTATGCCCAATGCTGTCTGGGCGGACGGGGCGTGGTCATAGCTAAACCCTCTGCCAGGCAAAAAGAGCCCGTCAAAGAGAGCCGCGAAGCTCTCTCCTCCCTGAGCACCGCCAGCCGGTTGAAAGTGTGCACACGGGAGCAGCCACACGTCTTGGCTCCAGTCCTTCCACCAGGACTTGGGTGCACACAGGTTCGGCAAGGAGGGCGTGCACTGCTGTATGCCCTCAGGGGGTGTTGTTCCTGACCATGATTTGTCTCGAGCATTTTCGGAAAAGAGGTAGTAAATCTCGGACAGCTTGTCTTGAACCTCGGTCAGGTTCCAGCTCGAAGACATTGCTGGAACACTCAACACCAGATTCTTCCAGTCGCCTTCATCGGTCTGCCGGTTCAGCGCTTTCAAAGCGCGGCCTCCAGATCCCAAGGCACCCTGTGCTCCCTGCAGCGTCTTCTCCATCAGGGAGACGGCTGCGATGCGCGGCCCACCGTGCTTGCCTGAGAGTAGCGCCGCCGCCTGATGCAGCATCAACCACCAGGTTTCGGGCCGGAACGGGAGTGCATGCCAAGAGCTGTGAACGAGGAGCATGACACCGGGCTCGTCCCGGCAAGCATTCTTCACCTCATCCCCACAGAGCCGGGTGCAACGGAAGCGCTGCCCGAGCCAGGCCAAGTACCAGCCCTCCGGGGCCTCGTCATTGGACCACGCACCTCCGCAGCCGCCCTGCAATCGCACGGCCAGCGAGATTTGCGAGGAGCCTGCGAGAACACCCACAGAGGCCAGCGACTCCACGGAATTCCGCAGGAGCGACAGGGGCGTTTCAGCGGGGTGGACGACCTCAATGCAGAGCCTTGGTGCGAGTGCGAAGAAGTGCCGCCTCCCCTCGTCCCGAGCACCTTGGGTGGAGGTGTTCAGACCTTCGAAGGACAACCAGAAGCTGGAAGATTCCCGAGGCGTCGCGGGATTTTGTGCCGGCATGTTCAGTACTCGTATCAGCGCCCGCTGCGACTGAAACCCAAGAAAGCTCAGCAGTCGCAGCGGCCTCGCCCCACCAAAGGAAAGCTCTGAGAGTTCAAGTGATGGGGAAAGGTCGAAGAACAGCTTTGCGGCAAACTTCCCACTGCCATAGATTTGGACAGGATCTGTACTCGACTCCAATTGCCCAAAGAAGATCACGCAAGCATATGCCAAAGCAAACCCGGCAGGACACAGCAGCTTCACACGTGCCAAGTCGGCGCTGTCCCGATAGCAAATCTCATCCGCGATCGGGAGAAGAAACCTGTATGGCGGTAGTGGCAACTTGCGGCCGCAATCCGAGTTCAGGGCACATGCCAAGACCTCGGACACTTTGGTATGCAAATCGCTCCAGGGAAGCGCTGTTGAATTGTAGTCTGGACAGAAGTCGGACTCCCGTCCCATGGGAATCTGGGAAGCACTGCAGACTTTGCATTCAGAAACCGAAACGCAAGCTCTGAAGCGGCGATACAGAACCCGGAACTGCCGTAAGTCCTCTGCCACAGGAAGGCTAAGCACAATTGTGAAAAAACGCCACAAACAAGCATTTCTCAAGTTCCCCCCACCTCAGCGGAAGCAGTGGAGGGAACCTCACACCCATGGAAAACCCGAAACCCTGAACCCTGAGTCATGAAACGGCAGTCCTTCACCTTCACCCGGCCGGGGCCCAGCACGTGCTGGTACTTGAAAAGCTCCCTGCGGCCGATTTAGGATTTGCAGGCTAAGGCTTCGCGCCACTTCAAAATACCATAACCTACCTTTGTTTGTAGATTCTGAATATAAAACTCTAATCTAGAACTTTGGCAGGACCCCGCAACAAAAGTAGGCTTGGGTAGTTCACAGTATAGGGTTTAGGGTTTGGGCTTTCAAAACTTTATTTACGGCCTTTTCGGGCACAGGGCTTTGGAGGGCTTTGGAGGGCTTCGGAGGGCTTTCGGGTTTTGGGTTCTTTGGATTCAAACCTTCCCGGACCCTAAACCCTAAACCTTTCCGGAAGTTGTGGCGCAAGTTTTTGTTTTTAGGCTTTGGGCGGCGCCCAAATCCCTAAATGTCCCCTAAACTCAACCCCTAAACCCTAAACCCGTTTTAAGGAGGGGCTGCAGCCCAACCCTAACCACCAAACCCTGAACCCGAAAACTCCAGCGCCCAAATTCCATCTCCAGGGCTCTAGACCATGGCTTTCGGGCTTTCGGCTTTCGGGTTTCGGGTTTAGGGCATAGCTTTCGGGGCAGGGAGAAGTGTTTAACGGCTTCGGCTTTTTTGGCTCCCGCACGGCAGGCTCGAAAGGCTACCTTGCAGGGCTTCGGCTGCTTAGGGTTTAGGGTTAGGATGTAAAATCCCGGAAATCTGTATGTCGTATATTGCCTGTCTATGGGATTAAGACATGCCTGGCGTACATACTGGAAGCCCCGGACAAGAAATGCTGGCTTCAGAGAATAGGGAACACCGCATACCCACAATCAACAACACGACTGATAGAACCAAAACCCCAAGTTGTAACCGCAAATTTTGCAACAACCTCCCGCACCTGTGCGACCGCTATTGCTGACACCCTGGGCGGTCTCAACACTGAGAAGCCCACAAGTGAACTTCTAAGGCTGTTTAAACCCTTTGTTGCAAGACCGAAAAGCCCTAAACCCTAAACTCTGTACCCTTTGCTGAAGCTTGGCGGGCTGGAGGTGTTCGATGGAACCTCCCTCGCCCGATCAGCGCCCCCGGCCTCTCGATCTCATTCAAGTCCTGATGAGATCACCAGATTTACATCCTATGCTCCCAGTCTTCCGTAAGTCCAAACTGAATCTCATAAACTTCTAAACCCTGCGAAGCAGGGCAGGCTTTGGGATTGAGAGTTTAGGACTCTAGGATTCGCAGTTGAGGGCTCGGATTGGGGGTACCCTCTGCAAATTCCTTGCGCTCTGGATTGCACGATTGACCTGTCGCGGTCCGGTGTCAGCCAGCACACTGCCTTCACGCATTGGAATCAACCCAAACAGAGCTCAAGACTCTCGGACCTCATTCGATTTTCAAGCATGGCGGGCCAAAAGCCCTTGCAGCTCTTCCTGGCTGCGGGTATCATACCTCAACTTTCGTGTGCCCTCACTGGACACCACATGGTAACCTCGGTGTTAGAAGCTCTTCCGAGTTGCCGGTTTCGGAAGTTCGGTTTACCGATGGTGGCGGTGATGGTGATGGTGGTGGACAGGAGGGTGACAATGAGATTCGGTGGTGATGGTGGTGAATGTTAGGACAATGCTGGCGAGGCCGATGACGATAGCTCCGATAGCAGTTCAAATGAGAGCGGGGTGGATGTGGTGATGATGGAGATGGGCCGCAGGTGGGGAAGAGGAGGTGATGATGATGGTGGTGATGATTATGATGATGCAAGTAAAAGTGATGACGGCAATGATGGTGATGAGGTGGTGGTGATGATGATGATGGTGATGGCCTGGCGATGACGATGGCCCTGGCGATGGTGATGATGATGATGATGACGATGACGATGACGATGACGATGATGATGGTGGTGGCGATGGTGATGATGATGATGATGATGGTTGTGGTGGTGTTGATGGTGATTATGATGGTCGCGGGTAATTGCTGCGAGGACAAGAGGCGACTTCTGCAGCCTGCATCGTAATCTCTTGTGTCCACTGGGGGAAACCACGACTGGCTGTACAGATTCTAACGAGTTTCTATGAAGGACATGCACATGACAAAAACATTACGAGAACAAGTTTGTGTTCTACGAGTATTGTGTGAATCCAGTCCAAAATGCTTCGGAAAGAAATGGACAACAAGCTCACAAATCTTAAACGCAGCCCAACAGCAGCCTTCGGGGAGCTTGGCCTTCACCCAAGATCCGTCACGGCACTGACGCCCAACCAAGTCATCGCCACTGTCGCCGTAGAGCGCGAAGTCGTAGCTCCGTCCGTCGGCCAGGACGCCACGAAGCTGCAGCTCACCCGAGGTGGGTGCGCTCACCTCCACCGCCGCTACTGCGGAGCCACGCTTGTCTGGGGCCGCGCCATCGCTGTAGGTCGTGTCGCAGTGGACCACCGCGACATGGTCACCCCGAACCACGAAGGGTGAGTCACCGCAAGGCTTGTGCCCACAGAACACCGTCCGCACGCCTCCCTTGACCAGGAAGGCCTCGACATCCTTGTCCAAATGGTCCGGCGTGCCCCCTTGCAACAACGACCTCGAAAATACTATGCGAAAGAATCCCTTGTGGCTAGGCATCCCCGAGCGCTTGAACCTGAGTCACTAGATACTAAGCGACACCAATGCCCTTTAACGCAACAGGAAACCCCAAACCCTCAACTCCAAACCCTTTATGAATATTGTCGGGTGGCTCCACCACCACCGAGCGCCGAAAGCAGGCTGGCGTGCTGGTGAGGCACAGGAGGCCTTCACCCCCTCGCGTGCGGCCTGGCCCCCAGTACATCTTCTCCCGAAAGTCCCGCAGCCCCTCCTGCATAAAGTCATTCCTGGGTGCCCATGAATCATGAACCTATTCATCAAGCATGTTGCTCAAACTACTAGCAGCTTGTTCCTCGACGCGTTTTGCGTTGGAATTGCTTCTGCAAAAGCAACATCGAGAAAACCTCCGTGAGCAGCCCAGGCTCATTGCTTTCATCCAATCTTGCAGCGTGCCTTCCATGCGCCTACCCCCACAAACTGCCCCTTCTGCAGGTTGCAAGTAGCGCATGTCCATTGTTGGGACCCAGTTGATGGCTTCCTTGGGAAGGCCACCATGCACAAACAAGCAATCCCCTAGCATCACCAGCAGGCAGCTGTGAAGGAGATACTCCCACACCACACCGTCCTCCTTCGAAACGGACGTCAGAAAGCTTTCCACAACATCGTCCTCATGAATCTCACTAACCTCTTGGCCGGAGAGCAATGCTAGCTCCTTCTGCCTTAGCTCAAAGGCACCAGTAGCGGTCATAGTATGGTCCAAAATCCAGCGAAGCCGGTTGGCGCTCGTGTTCATATCCTGCACGGTCTTGCCGGCTGAGCTCTCCAGTCGTTTCTCCAAGAAGCTCCGCAGGGACACCTGGGGCGGCGCCCTCGGATAGAGGGGCACGGGCTGGGGCACATCGATCTCATCCTCGGCCAGCTCTGCAGGGAAGCGCAACTTGTTGAGGTCACGGTTCCCGGCTAAGAGCCAAACACGATCCGGGTGGGACTTCTTGAAGCTCAGGAGCTGCTTTGCGATTCGCAGGTCCCCGTCGCCCTTGTCGAAAACATCGCCACCGAAAACGAAGGAATCCGAGGCTTCTTTCCTCTTGAAGGCAAGCTGCCCCTCGGAATCGAACTCCACGACCTGGCTCAACGACACACTTCGACTCCAATAACCATAGTCGCCTTCACAGTCTGTGATGAACCCAATCATGGGCGACTCTTATCGGATGTTATCGGATCTCTATCGCTCCTGTGACGTTTGAGCACGAACGCTGCGGGGAGTTCGCGTAGCTTGGAAGCAATACACCAGCAAAGCGACACAAGGACTATCAATATGTGATGACATGTGGTGGCTCAGGTCATAATGCGGATATTGATTCTTGCCCATGCTGCCTGCTACTTGCAAACCAACCTCAGCTTGAAACAGCAACATTTCAATGTCACAGTCCTGCTGATAGCCCACGATGCGGTCGTGAAATGTTCCTCGCTTCAAGATTGAAAAAACGGATTTGACGTCGTACCCGTGCAAAGTGCAGCACATGGTGCGAAACAATAACAAGGCTCGCATCATCCGAACCCGTGAAGCAAGCGAAGGCTCTCCAAACACCCGTTCGCACCGTCCAGCTGACGCTTGAAATCCCGAAAGTGTTCAGGCCTGAAAATTTCGGGTTCGGCGTTAAGGCTAAGGGTGTCGGGTCGCATCCAATGCATCACAATGTGCTCATGTTACCTCAGGTGCCTTAAGGCATAGCCCGGCATACACGTACACAAGCTCTCAGCTCGCAAACCTACGCGTGTCTGGCAACACAAACACGAACCTCAGAAATCGTTAGCAATCAAGCGTACATTCCGATACTTTGGAACGTTGCAACACTTCCAGGGGCCGAAACCTTGGGAAATCTGCAACACGCCGGCTCCTGAGCCAGCCCAACCACCATCATCCAAGTATGCAAGGAGGCGACGATCCTCACATGGCATGCTGCTTGTTTAATGATGAATGCAAATCGGAACTTCCTGTCATGAGGCCATAACAAGCAAAACAAGCACGGCATGCCGAAGGCGTGAATGCTAGGACCCCTGCAAACAAAGCCATCTTGGAAACAACGCGTGGCCATTGCTTGGACAACACGACTAGACCAACCACAACTGGCGACGGCAAAGGAATGATTCTCAAGACGAGCACCCATACACAGTTGTTTTTGGAGATGTTTGCAGGTCACACATCGACATGGTACAGGGTAACGATATGTAACGTAACTATGGAATGCTCTGGCACTGAACACCCTAAGCTCAAGTGTGTCTCTGTGAGCAGATCGTCTTTCTACACCGTTCATCGCCCTGTATGCACATGCAGAACCCCAAGCCCTAAGTCGGGTTTCGAATTTTGTCTGTCAGACAGATGCTTCGTCACCAACATCGACGGATTGTCCTTGTGCGGCACCGAAGCGGCCTAGACGCGCAAGGTGGGCGATTCTGCGCCGTCGGAAATGCAATACAACTCCGCCTATTTTTGCCGAATAAACATGCCCAGCGATTGTGAGGTCACGCGCTTCTGTTGCACCTGCATCGCTCGCGGCGCAGGCCCCCGAGCCCTGTGCCCCACGCCCGAAAAAGCTGGCGCCCAGCCAAGCAACCGCCTCCGCGACTGGCAGCGGCACGCTGCTGCGGCTGTCCCAAGATGGGCCGTACGCCGCCTGCTGCGTCACGGTCTGCCCACGCACGAAGCAGGTACCATCCCCCCGGCAGAGGTCTGGTGCTCATGCTGCGCCGCCTGCACTAGCCGCTGCCGCTCGGAACCCGGGTCTGCCAACAGGCTGGGGCACGGGTCGCCCCCAACATGCATTTTGCCGACATGGATCTCCCGGTGCCGGTAGCCGATGATCGAGATCGTTTGCAATGGCTTGCTGCTTTAGCACGGGGCCCAGCTCGCTGTCGACACCACCTGCGTCAGTCTCGTCACTGGCTCCGGTGAGCCCCGGCCGGGCGCTGACTCGCAACCCGGCCTCGCTCTTCAGCTCGCAGGCACAAGCGTCGCGTCACCTACACCCCCCCGTGCTGTCGCGCTCGCCGCGCTGCAGCCTTGTGGTTTTCGCTGTCCTGAACCCACAGACTTCTTGCTGCTCCTTACACCCATCACGTGCCACGAGTGCGCTCGCTTTGCGTGCGGCCTGCGTCTCCCGCTGGAGTGGCGTCATTGCCGCAGCAGCGCAGCGGGCCCTCGCCAGCTCACTGTTCGAGCTCTTTCTCGAGACAGTTGCCGCTGTTGCTGGCGAACCGGCTTTGCATGAGGTCCTGCAGGACGAGCGGTGGTTCGATGCCCGAGGGCCGGGTGGGACCGCAAACCCTCCAGAGCATGGCTTGCTGCGAGACGTGGTCACATCCTGTTTTATCTTATTAACAACGTGGCACGCGAGAGGTGGAATCCAGCACATGCCTTCGTTGCATTGTTGTTTTGGTGCAGTGCTGTTTGTGCTCAATGCAGCTCAATGAATTCTCACAAAAAGTTCACAAACATGTTCGGAGTCGGAGAACTCCCTGGCTTGACACTAATTCATTGTGGTGCCAAAACTGTGCGCAACAACTTTGTCTATAACTCGTGGGTTTTCGGATGATGTCATTATCAACACAAGAACTACTCGGCGTCGTGATCGTCCTTGTAGTTCGAGTTGTTCGTGCAACAGCAGAAGCAAGCCGAGCAGGAGGAAAAAGGAAAACGTCTCAGAGATTATCCCCCACGGTTCGGGTCGTGGTGGTGGTGGTGGTGCTGCTGCTGCTGCTGTTGCCTGCTGCTGTTGCCGGCTGCTGGGGTGTTGTTGCTGTTGCAGCTGGTACCAGGCATCCCGACTCACTGCATGTGGTGACGTAATCCTCAGCGATGCCTAAAGGCGTTGAGGACCTGTTTCCAACCGACGTGGTGTTTTTTCCCGCACCTGTTTGCGACTGAAAGTCAAAAAGGGTCCAGGTCCCGGTGCCACCTGCATGCTACGGCGGGCGGACGACGCTCTAAGCAGCGCAAGGCCGGCCAGCAGCACCGAGGTCGGTGTTTAGCCTGGCAAGTAGGGACAGCTGACGTCCACCAACAGTGAAACGAGCACATGCAGTTTTTGGGTGGTTTTGCATGTAAAGGACCCTCCAATCGTGCAGCCAAAGCGAACGGTCCAAAACGTTTTCGGGGCCTGTTTTCGGGCCTTGCGTGGTGTCAGGCTGAAACGCAACAAAAGTGACTCCGTGGGCCTTGGGCCTTATCCCCGAAACCACACATGATTCAGTTAAGAGTTAAGATCCGTAGTCCCCAACTAGCTGCCGAAATGCAACACATTGAGTCTCACGAGCGGATCATTAGGTCGCGCCTTCTTGCGACTGCAAGTCAAAGAGGGCCCAAGCCCCGGTGCCAGCTGCAGGCTTCGGCGGCGAGTGACACTCTAAGTTTTCGTTATTGCTCTCCATTTTAGTTCCCTTCGTGGCACTCTTGTTGCAAGCTTGTGCATCAGATTTTCCCGCACGTTTGTGATGTCCGCAAGACCAAAAGGTCCAACCAACTCCCCGTGCAACCTGCGCACTGCAGGCCCACACGGCTGGGGGCGGAAGGGGCTGCGTAGTGCCGCACGTCTTCAAGCGGCGGGTGCTGTGCGCCAGTAGGACGCCAGCGACGTACAGCGTTCCGAACAGCGTGGCAGCAACTGTGCTTTGCAGAGCCCCGCTCAAGGAGCCCCACCAGCGGCGTGAGTGACACGGCCTCCAACTTTGCAAGCGAGGACGCACAGTCGCTGCGGCCGGGGCTGCAGAAGCTCAGGGTAGGCAATGTGCTTGCGCCTTTTTACGACAGTGATGGCGGTGCCATCGCAGCGCCATCGCGAGTGGCAGCAAGGGGCTGGGGCCGCCTCTCACGTGTCAGAGCTGACACGAGCGTGCAACACAACGCGTCGCCAAGTGGAGCAGCCCCGTTCACAAGAAGGTCACGGCGGGCGGCGATCGGCGGAGTCAACGTCACGTGCGGACGTGCGCCCCAACCACTGCTGCGGGACGACCTGGCTCTCGGGTCTGACAGCCTCACGCGATGCGCACCCATGCATGCTCGGGGGGCTTGGCTCGGCGGGCGAACAGTCGGGATGGCACTGAGCCACGCGACTGCGTGTGCCCCGGACTGCGAACGCAGCATGCCTGGCCTAGGTAGGAAACAACTCTCGCGAAAGTGGGCGAGCACGCGCGGTATCCGTGATGCTGCCAACCCTGGCACCTCTCGCCAGGTTCACGCAAGTCGCAGTGCGCGGGGCGCACACCGTTGTGTACATCGTGCCAAGCGCGGCGGCCTTGCCATCCAGCACCTTCGAGCACGCAGCCCGCCTCAGCGGCACCGCGCAACCCGGGCGGCAGCAGCAGCCGGACCTGCAGCAAGCTCTGCTGGGCACCTGGCGGCGGCTTCGGGCGGCGCGCGTGCAGCACAGGCAGTGCGTCGGCCCAGGATGCCCAGTGGCCCAGTAAGCAGCACGGGCGGTACGTTCGGCGCACTGCAAGATCAGCGTTGTCTTCTTCACCCAGCAGCGCGAGCAGGCATCGCATCAGATTTTTGAAACACGTCGTCATTCAAGTTATTATTCTGAGTGGCAATTGCAGACCCCTATGCTTAGGAGGAGGGGCAAAAAACGGAGGTCCGGCACCGATACGAATGCGTCAATTGTAGGATCATGCAGGATCCCCCTTCTGGGTCTGCGTTTTGCAGCTACCTGCACCTGCTTATTTCTCCTGGACGCGGACACTGGCAACTGTAGGAAAACATGTCCTACAATTATGCACCCCCCGCTACTCCTACAATTACCGAGCGCAGGGGGGCGGCAATTGCCATTGCAATCTGACCGCACACAGGTTAGCAGTCGAAACATGTCGAGCCGGTCGGCGCTCATCAAGCGCTTTGTTTGCACCTATACGCCGCATGCAAACCCCGGATAAGCGTTCAGGGCTTTAGGACCAAAGGGGTCGTAAACTCTCAGCTTCTTGGGATCTCAGCAAGAGAATGCACCCCTCCGGCTCAAAATCTACTAAAAGCGCAACAGTATTTCTTTTGAAGAGCCCAGAAACGCCTGATTCCTGGAGCCCTGAATGCCCAACGTCCTCAAGCTCTGAGTCCTTAAGTCCTTAAGGCTCACCAGCGGGTTGCCTCTGAATCCGTGGTCGCCCTTTGCTCGCCGATGCCCACGGCATTGAAGGGACCTGGGCTGGTGGCTTTGTAGGTAGAGCTTAGGGTTTGACGTTTTGTGTTTTTTTTGCCTCCCGCAGAGGTTGCGGTTTTAGTTTAGGGCTGAGGTTTTCAAGATGTTTAAGGTCTATGGTTTAAGCTTTTTGACACTCACACTCGGGAGCTCGATTCAACCACAAGCCATGCTTGCGTTGAAGGAGCTGCAACTTGGCCTACGTTTTGGGGCTTTTTTCCCTCTCGCATGGCTGAGGATCCAAGCCCACTAGCGAGGTTGTACAAAGGCAATGCGGAAAGCTGTACTAGACGAACATAGTCAGTCCATGAAGATCCTAGCCCTAAGGGTTCAGGGTTTAGGGTTCTACGCCCAGGAGCTCAACAACAGACAGCAAGCAACATGCAACGCCGAAACTCACGAGCTGCAATGGACAGCCTGCAGTCCGAATTCACTCACCCTTTGAACTCATGCACTATGCACGGAGCCGGCTAAGGAATTCACTTGTCTGAAAAAACCATATCATGGCAGTACCTCAAGAGAGCATAGATCAGTGTGATGCAATTCTGCTTTGTGATCACACTCCTCACTGTCCGCGCTGACGCATACCCTGCAACCTGTGCCGCACATCTGTCATGAGGCTGTCCAAGACGGGGCCTTCGGTCTTGCCGAGTCAGTCGCGCCGAGTCTGTCTCGAGCATACCCAGAGACTCCAAAACCCCTTAATTAAGGAATATATACCTTAAGTCGTATCAGGGCTCCTATTATGATTTAAGGTATATTTTCCTTAATTAAAGGGTTTTGGAGTCTCTGGGTACCAGGGTAATACTGTAGCCATTGGTCAGAAAACGCCGTCATGCCCAAACAGGCGCCCTCTTCTTTCCTTTTCAACTTGACCTGCAACCAAAGCGTTTGCACCTTGTGAGCAGGGCACCGCGGCATCCACATCAACATCCGTCCCCAAGAGTCGATGGGTTCCGTTACGATGATGGCAGTGTTCGTGCTTCGGGTGGGTCTTGCGAGCATCTTCGCTCGCTTGTGCGTGCTACGTCCTGGGCTTCCGATTCCAGGTCGCCGTTGCATTCCGCACGCTGCCACAGCACAAAACGCCGCCCGAGCACATGGGAAGTACAGTCAAATGCCGGCCATGGGATTTCGGGTTGTAGGGATTTGGAGTTGCGGTGTTTCGGGTACAGGGCTCTGCATGGCTGTGTCTTCCCTGAAAGATTTGGGGACGGCAACGGCGAGCCACCGTCATGGTGCTGCGAGCGCACTGCGAAAGTGGGCAGCGATCTGTGGGGAGCGTGCGCAGGGAGCGTGCTTGGATCGCCGGCAGAGTATCGAGCCAGGAAGACCAGGAGGCAGCATGGCGGTCAGCAGCTGCTGAGCGCAACCCCAGTCCGCCGAAGCCGAAGGCGTGTGCAGCCTGTAGTGCAGCGGCTGGCATTTGATCAGCGCGAGGCACAAAAGAGCCGAGACAGGTCGCAACGGCGGCATCGATCGTGGTCCGCCGCGGAATGGGCTGTGCGTGCGGGGAGCGCAAAGTGCAGGACGTAGTTGGCTCAGGGCGCGGCACAGAAATGCAGCAACAGCCAGGAGCCCTTCAGATCTGGCGGCACGTCGGGGATGAGGGTGAGGAAGGGTGAGGAGACATTGCTGCGTCTCTCTTTTTCCCAACTAGGCTGGAGGCCACGTGCTCGTCCGTACCAACCGGCCTTGGCGAGGGTGGGAGAGAGCCCAGTCTCCCGTCGAGATGAGCTCCTCGCTTTTGCCAAGCATGTCCGATGTCCGACATGTTTGCAGGTGCCTCACCCGCGGCATTCCAGATGCGGTTATTGCCGCGAGTGACAGATGTCCTGCAGCTCAGGGATTAGCTCAGGGGCCTCGACAAGGTAGCTGTCTCCAAGGTACGCAACAACCGCCTTGCCTGCACGTAATTACACGTTGACAGCTGCTGCGGCGAGGTGTTGAGCGATGGCGTAAAGAGCGAGCATGAGCGGGTAGCCTTGCTCGCCTCCCTCGGCCTGCCGAACCTCGTTGGAGTCGCTCTGAGCGTCCTGCCCCAGGTACACGCTGTCGGAAGCATAGACTAGTGCGCGAAGGGCAGCAAGGGCTGTTGTGCATCAGACCCGCGAGCATCGTGACGGGGGGACGTGATCAAAGGCTCCCACAGCGTCGATGGACAGCACCGTCGCCCAGTGCTGGTGTCCATATTTGGCTCGCCGGCGACGGCCACGGGCACGATGTCGTGCAGAGCCTGGAAGGGAGCAGGGCGAGCCCTGATGCCGGCAATCCATTCTCTCGCGCACTATGTGGCCCCGAGCGAAGCAGCAAACGGCTTGCAAGAGGGTGCATGAGGCTTGCGGCAGCACGCCACGCTGCGGCCTGCCGTCCTGAGAAGGGATACGAGGCCCCGGCTGGAACTCAGTGCTCGGCCCCTGCCTGGGCCGGAAGAGCGAAAATGGAGAGTGCTTGGAGACTTCTGGCGAGCCTGGCAACAACGGGCGAATCTCGAGACAACCGGCATTCGATTTACATCTTGCACAACCTGCTGCAGCCTCTCGAGCACTCCGGCTGTCGCAGGCAGGGCCGCTCGCGGTGCAAGCCTTCGCATATCTTCCCCACTTGTGCACCTGTGCGGCGTGGTGGTACCTCCGCCGCTTTTCCGAGTCCTGCTACTGCACCGGCTTCGCTTACCGTTGCCTGCTACCTTTGGCGTGCTGGCGCTCGAGCTTTGCCCCTCGAGCGGGCCGTTGCGCAGCCGTACCTGTCCGATGTGGGCCAGCACTTAGCGTTGTTGGGGGTCCGTGCCCGATTTGTGTGCTTTCGTTGATGCGCACGCATGGAAGAGTGTCGGTGAAGAATCCCAGGGGTTGCTTGCCCGGCTCCCCGCTGAAGACCCTGACAACCCTTGTGCGTGTCGAGAAATAGCTTTTTCGAGAAATAGCTTTTTCTGCAGAAGCGTACGTATTAAATATACATACATACATACATACATACACGAGATATGATATGTGACATACAACTTAACACACTCTGCGAAACGAAGGCATATATACACGCACAAACACAGCGCTTAATATGTTGGACCGGAAGTTGGACACTCACAGGGGCCCAGCAAGGCGTGGTGGTCTTGGGAAGCGTCCTTGGAAGCTCGGGGCTCACCTCCGCGAAGCTCGCGACTACACAATCAGGATTCGGATCGGTTGCTACAGCAGTTGCCACAAGTGCCTCACCAGCAGTTAGAGTGGTTGTTGCTGCTGTATTGTGCGGCGCCCCAATGCACATACTTGGTGCGGACCATGCCACCGGCCGACACTGCAGGTTTCGCCGCCCAGCACGATGCCGTGGTCCTACGCTGCCTCGCGAGGGTGCTGGGCGGAGGAGATGGTGAGATGCCTCTCCCCGACCTCAGTGCGCGTCGAGCCCAACTTCCTTTCAGCATGGGTGGGCTGGGAGATGGGTCCGCGGAGCAACAGCGCCATGCCGCGTACTCGGGCTCATGGGCGGACACCCTGCCCTGCAAGCGCTGCGCCGGCATCACGCAGGAGTGCTCGTGGACTTGGTTCGCTCCTAAACACAGACGCGCCCTATAGCACACGAGCTGCAGACCAGGCAGCACGTTACCTGCGCTCGGCTGGCTTCCGGGCCCCAACCTGGGCTGACTCGCTGGGAGCCAACAAGCAGCGCGGTTGAAGTCGGGGGCCGCTTTGGTGCTCGCAAAACACCGTGGGACCGTGCGCGGAATTGCAGCGCAGCGCGCATCCCCCGCCTCCCTGCTAGGGCTCCCGCGCGCGGATGCAATGTCGCTTGCGATGAGCCCGAGTTGTACGGGCTTCTTGCCGACGCGCGATCGCAGCTCTTTGTGCCCTCCAGCCGAAAGTTTCGCGCCGGCTTTCCGTAGTTATGCGTGTACCGGACTGCTCTTGCGGGCGTAGTATAGGTCCCAAAAAAGAAACAGCCGAAACGAAACGCACGTCGTTTCGCACCGGTGCCTGCCCAGCGTGCTCTGGGCGGGCATGCAAGGCCGCCAGCATCGCCTGCCGAGACATGTGATCATAGGCACCATCCACGCACAGAATGGTTGCACGAGGGTCGACTGCAATTGCAGCCCGCAGGATGCGTGGCAAAGCCTCAACGACAGCACAGCACGAATGCTGAGGCCGTACAGGTAGGGCAGGCACGCACTCTCGAGTCACCACGCGAAAGTTTGCGCCACTCCCTTCCCACAGCCGCTGCAAAACGTCGCCTATAAGAGGGGTGCAAATGCCACGTCCATCCGTCTTCGTGGGCGACGATGGGCATGGAGCTTGTTGGGCCATGGAGCGACAGTTACGCAGAACCGTTCATCGCGATGCGCAGTTGCGCCCATACAGCCCCACCTTTTTTGTGCTCGACGGCTGGAGCAGAGAAGTCCCCGAGCTCCGCTGGTCGGCCCGCCTGAAGCTCCTCCTGCTGGCACAACCCGTGGCCTCGGAGGGCCAACAGCTGATTATTGCGCCCCCAACGCACGAATGTTGCACCGCCGGGCATTGCCGCTTGGTAGTTGTCGGAGGCGAAGTTGGCGGCAGGTTCGGCAAGAAGGAGTGCAGTTCCTGCGCCTCAACAGTTTATGCCCCCTGCGCATCGCTCGCCAGGCCGCGGACATAGTAGCGCAGGATTTTGTTTAGAAGTCCCATCCGCTTGCAGAGAATCTGTTTCAACTCTTTGCGGCCGGACTTGACACAACCGTCCAAGGTCAGCAATGAAAAAACAACGCATCGCGCCCGTTGCGACAACCCAGCACGCACATCAAACGTTTTGAATGCAGCTAGGCTCTGCAACTTCAAGGCGTCATTTTGGTCAAATGCATAGGAGCTGCTATGAATGACGGGGAACTGAGCGAATGTTGCGGCATGAATACCCAGCGTCGGAATTCTTTGTTGGAGAGCTGCGCGACGACGTTGTTGTTGAAAATGTTTGAAGCATTTTGAAGCATACAGGTCAGGCGTCGCTCGTCAAAACGGAGGCGAACCCCAAGCCCGCTTATCAAACACCAAATGATGCCAGTGTGGATTACCACACAAGCATGGCTGCTTTGCACCACTTGAGTCACGGTGACCTACGGCGACACGCACATCGACAGCAAAACACAAAGCAACATGCCGACTCAAAGCGCTGCGGACGCAGTCAGCTGGCGGCGGCAACTCCACAGAGCTTCGGCGACTGCTAAAGCCCTCGTGCTCTCCGAGAAGCTGCCCGGTGCCAGGGCCTTCCTGGCAGCCATTCCCGCTGTCGGACCAACGGGGGGGATCGCCCAGCACTACAAAAGCCTGAAGCTTCACGGCCCTAAACCCGAAACCCGAAACCCTAAACCCGAAACCCTAAACCCTAAACCCTAGACCCGAAACCCTAAACCCGAAACCCTAAACCCGAAACGCTGGGAGGCTTCATGGACCGACCCAAAGCACGAACCGGCGGATGCGAACCCAAGGCTTCAGGCCGCCCCCTTGCCAGAGATGCACGGATGTTCTTATGCTGTCACTACCCATAGGCCCCTAAGTAGTTCCTTTTTTATGGCTTATATTTAGAATCCTATGAGGTAATCCCAAAAAGGAACTACTTCGGAGCCTATGGGTCTAGTGTAGTCATAATGGGGACTATAATGACGAGAAGAAGGAACTGATGTTGAATGTGACTCCCTTGCAGTCCCCAAGACAGCTATAGTAGAGTATTTATAGAGTTTCCCTACTGTTGATGATATAAATCCAGCATTACCTTAGGACCCTAAACTATGGGAATCATGGTATATTCCTTATTATGAGTAATGCAGGATTTATGTCATCAGCCGTATTTCAGCTTTCGGCAGTCATTGCGGCATTGTCTTCGGCCAAAGTCCGTCCAGACCGAATCCGAAGCTTCACTTTGGGGGGATGCGGTCCCGTCGCTGATGGCTGCGACGAAACTTAACCTAGAAATACTGAATATGGGAGTTTCCGAAAATTAGGGGTACCCTATCTTGGGGTCCTTGATAATAAGGATACTACTATTTAGGGTACTACATTAGGGTCCCCTATTTTCGGAAACCCCCATATGCAACACCCAACTAAGTTCTCGCGCAGGTAAATAAGTGATTCGTTGTTTTTTGGCCCAGTATGTCATGAGAGGATTTCTGAGCTCGATCTGCTGCAGGTGGTCTGGATGTGGTTGTGGTCTCTCATCCTAAAACGAACCATCAAGCAGTTTAAGACAACCAAAGCCGCTAATCCTTACAACCGTTTTGCGGCTAATGTTGATGATATAACTCCTGCATGACCTTAAGGACCAAAAGATCTAAAAATTATGGTATCTTCGTTAGTTTGTGGAATTCAGGATTTCTATCATCAACCGTAGGACGGGTTTAGGGTTCAAGGATCCTGCGGCTTCCTTTTTGGCGCCCCCGCGCTGCCCGGGGATCTCACCGCAAAGCACTCACCGTTTCCAGCAGTGCACCTGGCGGTGAAGGCTCGTCGGGGGTCCCCTTCTCAAGCCCCCTTGAAGGGGGCTTCAACTAATTGACCTAATTGAAGCCCCCCTTCAAAAATTCAGATCCTTTTTTATAAGGGTGCCGTGCTATTTTGGGGAGCTAAAAAGGGGACCCTAATTTGCTCATTGCCTGAAGGATCTTACAGCTCTCAACGTTTAGGGCTCCAGGTTTAGGCTAACCAAAAACCCTTGAAACCTAAACCTCAAACCCTAAGCCTTAAACCCTAGATTTAGGGTTTAGGGTTCGGGGTGATAAACCTTAAGCCGCGAACCCAAGTTGAAGTAGGCAGAACGGATCGAACCGCTCAAGCCCAAGTATCCTAAACCCTAAACCCTAAACCGTCTAATGCCTTGACTCGGACATTCAACATCCAAGGCCCGGTGTAGGGCCTGTGCTTCACGAAGTAAGACCCATACCACAAACCTCAAACCTGCAGCTATACCCTGAACCCTAATTAAGCCCCAAACCACTCTGAACCCTGCAGTCTTCTGTTTTATTCAGGGGTGGTGCATGACTTCAAGATAAAGCCTACATCCCCTTCTCCGCCCTACCCTGAACCTGGTGCCCAAGCCCCGCACTGAAGTTCAGGGCCCCTAACCCCAACCCCGAACCGCAAAGGGCTTTAGGCTTCGGATTTTGGCGGTCACCAAACCCAACCCCATCACCATTGCAGAACCAGGGCTTTTCTGGCTTTTGCCCACACGCGGCTGGCGAAAACCCCCCTTGTGGAGACAGTTCGCAGGCCCAGTCGAAAGATCTGAGCGGATGACCAGAAGGGTCTACTATGAAGGGAATTATATAGGGTGTTACTATAAGTAAGGTGTACTATCTATTGAAGGCGTTCAGGCGAAGAGGCCTAGCTGTGCAGGTCTGAAGCTCGATCGTAACCAGTGGCGAGAATGCCTGGACCTTGTAAATAGGATTAAGTTTTAGTGTTTAGGGACGTAGGGACCCAGAGACTCCAATATCCCTTAATTTAAGGAATATACCTAAAATCTTATTCGGGTTCCTAATTATTATAATTTAAGGTCTATTCCTTAAGTAAGGGATATTGGAGTCTCTGGGGAAGTAGGGAGTCCAGGGCTTCTGTTGCATGGCACGTAGATGGCGTAAACGCTTACTTTCCCTTGTGGGGTTTAGGGTTTCGGGTTTAGGGTTTGGATGGCTTTCTAGTAGGAGTGAAAGCCCTGGTTCGCAAGCTTGAAAGGATCATGGACCAGGTCCTCCGAGATTCCAAACCACTCTGCATCCTCGGCGGTTTCGGATTCTACAGATTCCCTTGAAGGGTTCGGTTAAGGGATCTATATAAGTGGGGGGGGTGTTTGTTTGGGGTAAATCAGATATACTACCCCAACCCCTATTCTAAAAATGCAGGCCCCTCTGTATAACAGCAGATCATTGCGTCAGGTTGAAGAGTGAAACCCCCGAACCCAAAACCCCTAAACCCTAAACCCCTAAACCCTACACCCCAAAACCCCAAACCCTATACCCTATACCCTAAACCTTAACCGCTTCAGGTTGCTGGTTTCGGGTCCAGTACTGGAACTCTGAAAGGCTTCGAGTGATCATACAGGGCCTGGAAGAACGCATCAGGTTTTTTTACAAGGATTACTGCAAGGGCTCAGGGTACTCAGGGTGCCTTTGAAGCTTTGAAAAGGGGCTTTATGTATACTAAGACTCTAAGGAATGGTCTTTATTGCAGTTGCAGAGTTTGGGAACTCGTCCAGCCATGTTCATTTTCTCTGATACCCCCTTGAAATCTTGTTTGCCGCCCCCAATAGACTCTTGCATCTAAACTAAACCCTAAACCCTAACCCTAAACTTGCAACCTATGGCACCCAAACCCCAACCCACCCTGAGCCCGAAATCCTAGGCCGCACAGCGCACCCCAAACGCTGAATGCCAACAACCTTACAAGCGCACCCTAAACCTCAATCCCGAACCGTCATCTTAAAACCTTACACCCTAAAACGCACGAACGGAGGACCCCAAAGGCTGAACGCCCTAATACAGGGCTCCTCTATACATAATACAACCTGGACCGACAAGGCCTCCATCGACAGCCTGCACATGAGGAATCCCTTGCCTCAGCCACTGGTCAGGCTCCGTGGTTTGAGGGGATAGGGTCTCAGAGGGTGTTGGGGGCTTTTTGTGGTCTAGGGTTTAGGGTTTTGACCGAAGCTTAGGGATTGGGAAAGTTTCCACTGAGGGCTCATACGGTTCGATGACAGGTTTCATAGCTTTTGCGGCACAGCAACTGGTGGAGTCGGAATCAAGGCGTGGGGTGTCAGATTTAAGGCCCGAAGCCCGGGCTGCCTCGGCAGCTTTGCCTCGTTAATCCTGAAACCTCTAGAGGGCCTTGGGACATATTCGAGCATTAATTTCAGGGAGACTATAGGGGAGCAATTGCACTCTTGCTCAGTATTCAGACCCCTAGCCCTAGGCCCTGAACCCAGACCCCTGTATAGTAGAGTTCAACCTTGGCCTTGTGGCTTCAAATGGCGGCTGCGCTGGAAAGCGTACATATGCTTCGCACTTCGTACTACGGACCCAGACCCCTTCAAAAAGCCCGAAGAAGGTATCCTACTCTTGTACAATATTAAGATAAGCCGTTTTCCAGGTGTTCGGTTGCTTGAAATCTTTTCAAGGTGTGGAGAAGGTGATGAGTCAGAAGTTGCTTCTTCTGAAGTCACAGCATCTACTAACAAGGGATTGAGGTTTAGGGTGTAGGTTAATCCTCTACATATACATACATACATACATACATACATACATACATACATAAATACATACATACATACATACATACATACATATAAATATATATATATACACATGTAAGTATATGTGGGTGTATGTGTGTGTATATATATATATATGTATGTATGCACACACATACATCTGTACACAGAAATCATAATAGGTAACCCTAAAAAGGCTTTTACGGCTTTGGGCTTGGAAAACCCGAGTTTGGCATTGAGGTCTGCGGCTCAGGAGGCCTTGCGCCGTAGGAATTTCGCCGGCAATAGAGATTGTATTCTGATGACGAGTTTCGCTGTTGTTCTATAACTTGTGATCACCGTCATGATGAGGACTACGGCTAGTCTGATTGTCAACTCCGCCCTTCCGCCGTGTGGGAATACTCTGGGGTTCATACGTCAGGGGCCATGTCGTTGTACAATCCGGCGCTCCCCATTTTGAAGAGTCTCGTTCCTGCCAGTGCCGTGCATAGTATGAAGTGCTGCCGGGTGGAAATCATGTATCTTCGCTTCCTGGTGGCTCCTGGGTGTCACACAATCCCACCGTCTGGAGGTTTAGCATGTTCGCGAAATTCGACAGCGTGCTTTCGCCACGGTGCCGTGCGCGTATTTGGGGTTCGCATCGTACTGCCGCGACAGTCTCGAGCGTGTTCGTCTGTGAAATCGCACTCCCATCCGCTGTGGCGTGCGTAATCTGGTTGCGACTCGATTTTGCGCCTTCTAAATTCGCACTCCCGCCACAATCCCTCACACATTCTTGGGCGGGGCTCGTGTTCCCGCCGAAGTGCGGTGCGCTTTCTTGGATGTCAGTGGCGCTGGTCGATCTTGACATTATATAATGGCGAGCGCGACCAGAAGTAGTATACCAAGTTGTACCATGGCTCATCCTTTGAGTAGCACTAACCCTAGTACGAGAGTGCCCAAGTGGTGCTTTTGCTCGTGATCACCATGACTACTACGATTACAACTGTCAGTAGGTGCTTCAGAAACTATAAATGCTGCGGAGTAAGCACCAACTATAGGGATACCAGAACGAGACCCGCCAGTTATGAGTGCTGTTAAAAAGACAAAGAAAGCTAACCACGCTTGGAGCAACAACGAGCTGGTAGCAACGACGACAAGACAAGAGTAACAGTGGTAATGATGACTATAACCAGAGTACTGGTAGCTATAGCAACAAAAATCAAATCAACAGAGCCCTAAGTTGCCCCAACCCTAAACCCTAAACCCGATCATCACTGTCGAACGGCACCCTAAACCCTAAACCCTAAGCCCTAAACCCTGAAACCCTAAAACCCTAAAACCCTAGAACCCTAAACCCTAAACCCTAAAACCCTAAAACCCTAAACCGTTTCCCAAGATAGCTCCAAGAGGCGGCGTTCGTTGAAGTGCAGGAGCACGCGCTCACGCCCCAGGCGCGGGATGCGAAGCTGCAAGTATTTATCCTGTTTGGGGATATTTAAACCCTAAACCCTAAAACCCTTAAAAGGGAGCTCAGGGGCTGCAGGTGTTTTCAGGGTTAAAATTGAGACAGCTTCTGGGTTTGGGTTTTTAGGGTTTAGGGTTTGCGGCTTGGGCAGCTCGGCTTAGAGTAGGAGTTTGGGCTTCAGGGCATCAGGGTTACCGGGTTTATTAGGGTCTCGGGTTTTAGGGTTTAGGGTTTTAGGGTCTAGGGCTTTAGGGTTTAGGGTTTTGGGGTTTAGGGCTTTAGGGTTTAGGGTTTAGGGTT
Source organism: Symbiodinium necroappetens (assembly GCA_905231915.1). Lineage (NCBI taxonomy): Eukaryota > Dinophyceae > Suessiales > Symbiodiniaceae > Symbiodinium > Symbiodinium necroappetens. Next base: position 4,598 of record CAJNJA010012553.1, on the reverse strand, counting down.
TGGAATTGAAGCGGTTTAGGATCAAGCGTGCATTGTGTTGAAGCTCATGTTTCGTGACTGCCCGATCTGTCGCAAGATAACAATTCCCAAGGCCATGAGGGTTAAGCGGTTTAGACTTTGGAGGTAGCTGTTCTTTAGCTGGGCTTTGGGTTGTTGCCTTCTGTTGCCCGTCCAACCCTAAACCCCTAAACCCCTAAACCCCTAAACCCCTAAACCCTAAACCCTCCTAAACCCCTAAACCCTCCTAAACCCCAAACCCCCCTAAACCCCTAAACCCCTAAGCCCCTAAACCCTCCTAAACCCCTAAACCCTAAACCCTAAACCCTCCTAAACCCTACACACAAGAACTAAAGGCTTGGGGCTTTGGGGTCTCGGAGAGCTAAGTTGGTGCCGAGCGCTTGTGGCATGGAGCCCTGAAGCTGAAGCCTCAATCAATGAAGGGTTCCTATAAAGGGTTTAGGGTTTAGGGTTTAAGGTTTAGGGTTTAAGGGTTGCTAAAGAGGGGAACTTTAAAAGTACCAAGGCTACTATACAGGGCATCTTTAAAGCCTCAAGGGTGACTATGAAGGCTACAAAATGGAACGGCAAAACCGAAGGACGCAAGATGTCACACCTCTGTGCCGGGACGCTCGAAGTCGGGAAACTCTTGAGAGACTGTTGCGAACGGCTTTCGAGTTCAGGGTCCTACACCCTCAACCCCACACCCTGAAGCCTAAACCGCAAACCCTAAAACCTCAACCCTAAAACCCTAAACCCCAAAACCCTCAACCCTAAAACCCTAAAACCCTAAAACCCTAAAACCCTAAAACCCTAAAACCCTGAGACCCTAAACCTAAAACCCTGAAACCCTAAAACCCTGAAACCCTAAACCCTAAACCCTAAAGGGTCTTTGATAGCCTACAGCAGCTCAAACCTGGAACCTGAAGCCGCACAACACAAACTGCGATCCAAAATCCACCACGCCTTAAGGATAGGGTTTAGGGTTTAGGGTTTAGGGTTCAGGGTTCAGGGTTTAGGATTTAGGGTTTAGGGCCCAGGGATAAAGCCCATCACGCTTTTCTTCAGGGCTCTTATCTCTTAATTTACAATTTACACCCCAATAGAACCCTTCCTCCCAGCCCAGCTTGCCCCAATCTAGCGGCCTTAAGAATCGCGCCAGGGCTTTGGGGGTATGTTATAGCATACTTTAATTAGATACCGACGATGATTGCGGTGACGGAGAAGTGTTCGGATTCGTAAAGGCAAACCCTTGAATTCTGGCAGGTTATGAGCATGAGAATCAAAACAACTTCCGAGACATGGCATTCCCTAGTACCACCCCCCCCCCCCATCAACAACCCTAAAACCCTAAAACCCTAAACCCTAAACCCTATCCTAAATACTAGGGCTGCGGGCATTAAACGTTTAGGTTTGGGATCCAGGGACCTTTGCTTCAGCGACAGAAGATCTTAAATCTTCCCGTTAAAACCCTACATGAAGCCCTAAACCTGAAAAGATGCGAACCACAAATCCCAAAAGAAGCCACGATTCCCTAGCAATCCTGACGCAGCCATGGGCTCAAAAGCCTCTTGAAATCGAAAGCCCCATGAACCCTGAACCCTAAACCCAACGCCTTGCACTGCCTAAAGCCCAAGTACACCCCCTAAACCCTAAACCCTAAACCCCCCAACCCCAAAGGGACGACCAGCTGGGTTTCCAGCCTCTCCCATGAGAAAACTCCAGTTGCCCGTTCGCCACTGCGAGGAGAGGATGCTTCCGTCGGGGAGGAAGCGCATGTAGCCAAAGTGCTGCAGTTTCACAGGCAGCCTCAAGGGGGCTGAGGGTATAGGGTTTGGGGTTAAGGGTTTAGAGTGTTTTTTTGGGGGTTTAGAGTTTAGGGTTTAGGGTTTAGGCTCTTTGGATATCGGATTTTGTAGAACTGTTGCAGGTGCTAGGGCTCTCTACACACCCGAAATGGCCCAACACCCAGAAATACGCATACGTTCAAAGGAGGAAGCCTTATTTGGCTTAAAGGTGTAGTTTTGAATGAAAGCGAAATCGGGCTCTCTGGCAAAAAGATGCACAAAGTCTTTTGAACCCTGAACCCCAAAAACGCCCTTTTAGAGGCTTTCAGGCACTGGAAGTTGAGTTTTGTCTGGTGGTTCCGGGTACTCCGTTTTGCCAGCCAGAAAACATCCTTGGGGCATAGGGTTGAGGGTTTAGGTTTGAGTCTATAGGGTGTTTTTTGAGGGCCTTTTCTGTTGCTTGCGCGTCTGAGCCCGTACTGGGCAGGCTTCAGGAGCAAACTATGGCCTCAGTGGTTACCCTGCTCAGTTCATCACGTACCTCCGGTTCAACCCTCACGTACTCCCTGGTGTTCGCCTTCATCCCCTTCGTCAGGTAGCCAGTAGCCAGTCGTCTAGGTTGATCTGAAACTCTCCCTCGTGCAACCTGTACGCCCATTCCACCCCCGCTGCAGGATCTCCCACTTAGTCTCTGGGGTTTAGGGTTTAGGGTTCGTGCAAACATGTGCCAGACCCGGAATGCAAGCTTGCAGAATCTGTTCCCATTGCACGGCCTAGACCGACTCACTTCCAAAACCCTAAACCCTAAACCCTAAACTCTAAACCCTAAACCCTAAACCCTAAACCCTAACCTACCCTCGACATCCTAGCCTCTAGAAGCCGATAACCTTAAGCCCAGTCTGGCATCGACACACAAAAGGCAGCCTGTAAAGGAGGAAGCGCAAGTTGAGGAAGCTGTGCTGAAGGGTCCATCGGAGGCTCCTGGGAGAGTTTCTTCGGGCTTCAGACATCAGGGATGTTCGGCCCTTGTTGGGGATCCGAAACCCTAAACCCTACAAAACGTTGAACCCATGTTGGTTTACGGATCCGAAACCCTAAACCCTAGAAAACGTTGTGCCCTTGTTGGTTTTAAGGATCCGAAACCCTAAAACCTGTTTAGGGTGCTTTGTAAATGCAGCCTACTAGACCATGGTCACGATGTACATAAGCTGTCAGCTCACATGACTAAGGAGTTTAGGGATCAGGGTTTAGGGTTGGGAAACCCTAAACCCTTAACCCTAAACCCTAAACCCTCCGGCTCCTCCTTTGGGGATCTGCCTTGCAGATCCGGCCCTCCGAGCGGGCGACGCGACTGTCCCAGCCGGTGCCCAGGCTGTGGCAGTTTGTCAGGAGGCCTACATCCTCAAGCCTGCGCTGTTTGGGGCTCAGGGTTTGTGAAGGTTTTAGGAGGGATTCAGGGTTTTCGGGATTTGAAGGCTTTTCGGGGGTCGAAAGGGTTCTGAACTAGAAGGTTCTAAATTGGCTCTAGACTGACTGGTCCTTTGTGATTTGAACTGGTCTTGGCTTAGGGTTTTATAGGTGTTTGAGGGATTTGACGATTCGGGTTTTATGGTTGGCCGGGGTTGGGGTTTGTTCATGGTGCCCCTTTAAAATGTCAGGTTCTGTTCCCTCTTCAAAAATTACCGTGCTAAATTGAGACACGACTGTTAAGAGCGGCCCGGAAGCTCCTGCACCGCTAGATACACAGGGTCAAAGCCGTAGTCATCGAAGACCAGGTACCGTAAGTCCGGGAGGTAGTGCAACGAGTTGCGCGCGTCAGAGAGCACGCTCGCGTAGTCGTGGCTCGCATCGATAACAACCACGCTGACGTTGTTGCTGGCGAAGGCCCGCCAGTCGGCAGCCATAAGGTCCAAGGAGAGCAGAAAGACGTTTGGCAAGGCTGCGGTGTGCTTGGCGGCGACGTCCAAAGACGTCCTGAGGATGTCCACCGAAATCACCTTCCGAAAGATCGCGGCCAAGACGGCCGTGGTGTGGCCCATGTGCACGCCCAGCTCCAGCACTGTCATGCTCGAGCCCTGCCCACAGAAGCGCTTGGCGAGCTGCTCCTTGAAGACGTGGCTTGTGGTGTAGCCTGGGCTCTTCTTGTTGGCAGGGTTTTAGGGTTGTTTTTTAAAGGGCCTTTAGGGTTTAGTGTTTAGGGTTTAGGGTTTAGGGTTTTAGGGTTTTAGGGTTTAGGGTTTAGGGTTTAGGGTTCGGGTTGATAGTTGAGGGTCGAAGGTGTCGGTCAGGGAAAGAGCTCTTGGATCTTCCTTAAGTGTCTGTGGGTATGCGTATGTCTATTCATTTATTTCTACATACCCCAACCTGCCAAACCCTGCCTCTTTTTTGCAGGCTCCTATTATAAAACCCAAATATGGAGAGTTTATGGGGACCCCTACCAAAAGGGCAGGTTCTGGTGCCAGTAAGCGAAGGTGCATACACACAAGCCCTAAACCCTAAACCCTAAATCCCTAAACGCCTAAACCCTAAAACCTAAACCCTAAACCCCTAAAACCCTAAACCCTAAACCCCCTAAACCCCCAAAACCCCTAAACCCTAAATCCTAAAACCCCGAAAAAATTCAATGAATAAACAAAACCTCGGCGCTCTCCTCCTTCCGATCCGGGGCTCGCTGGATCTGTTCCCTTGCGGCGGCCATGCAGCTGCTGAAGCTGGCCCCCACCTGTCTTTCAGGGGGCTTCGGGCTTTTAGGGCTTCAGGGTTTAAAGGTTAGCAACTGAGGTCTGGCACTTGGCGCTCCAAACACTGATACGC
>CAJNJA010012552.1:0-13064 GCA_905231915.1 Symbiodinium necroappetens | reverse complement strand
TAGGAGTTTACATTGCGTGGCAGTTAGCTTTGTGGCAGTGTCGGTTTCGGCTTCTGCCGATCCTGCCAACGGACTGGTGATCCAGGTCGGGGGCCCCAGGGTGCCAAGCTTGAACTCGTTTCAAGGAAGAGGGTATTCCAATTGTCTAAATCCTGAGTTTAGGGCGCACTCTAACGATGGAACCCCGATTTTGACGTAATCCCGAACCCAGCCTCCCAATTTACAAGTTAACACCGGTTGGTGTTGAGGTTAGGCCTCCCAGGCGGTGCAGGTGAAAATTGGCAGTTATAAGTACTTTAGTTAGGATTATAAGGAGATACAACAATAGCTACCTTCCGTATAACCCAACTTACTACTTCCCACGAACCTCACGTCAAGGGTGACATTGGTGGTGGCTTCCCGGCCGTCAGTTTCACAGCCACAGGAAAAACCTAGCCAGACAAGGGCGGCTAGTCCTGTGCCAAAGATCTGTCACTTTGAAGGATGAAAAGGTAGGTTTGGAAACACAATAGGGTTTTCTGGCCTCAAGAATGGAAAGTTAAACCCTAAACCATGTGCCCCACCGTGCAAGTACTACGCCAACCCAGATAGACACTGCAAGACACTGCTAGGCAATATGCTAGATAATGTTGGATATTGCCAGAAAATGCTAGATTCGGATGCTAGAAAATGTTAGATTCCCGCCACTGCCTGACGACAATGCTAGAGAATGCTACAAAAATGCTAGATTCCGGCCAGGTCCTGGGGGAGCAGGCAGGGATGCCAGAAAATATTAGAAGATGCTAGATCCAGGATGTTTTTCTTTCTCAGGCTGGGCATTTTGAGTCGAAAACTCTCAGACAACCATGTCCCAGAAGCGGCACGTGCAGTTCCCAAGTTCAGCAGGTTGGCTTCCGAATGAAGGAAAAGGTTAGCAGCGTGGTTTCTGAATGAAGGAAATATCTAGCAGCTTGGTTGCTGAATGCAGGAAATATCTAGCAGCATGGTTTCGTGACCGCAGGAAATATCTAGAAAAAATTGGTTTTTTCTAGCTCCCGTGCTCGTCTGTTGGCTGTGAAGAAAATGGCTTGCACCATGATGGCAAAGGGTTCCTAAGATAAAGTAGGATTCAACACCCGTTCTCATATGAAGGATACCAAAGCAAACGAAAAGGCATTTTTTTACAGAACCCAAATGCGCTTGTAACCGTGCGGAGGGTACAACAATAGCATGAAAGATCTTTCTGCAAATGCCCCCCATACTGGCCCTTATGGTAACCCTTGTATTTTTTTAGCAATCGCATTACATTTTAAAAATTATTAGAACCCGATAGTGAAGCCCTGTAAAGGAAGCTTATTCTGATGGTTGAGGCCCGGCCTTAAATAGGTCTTTGGAGTGCGGTTTCTGCTGGGTTCGTGGACCGATCTCCAAGCTTTCTCAAGTGGAATGGAGTGCAGGACAGAGGTCGTTGAGGGCGTTGTGGGGTTTTGGGCATTAGGGTTCAGGGCTTATAGGGCTTACAGGGTTTATTTCGGGCGTTACAGTTTAGGGCTTGTAGGGTTTACAGGGTTTAGGGCGTTACAGTTTGGGGCTAGGAGGGCTTACAGGGTTTACAGAGTTGAGGGTTTTAGGGCTCAGGGATGTTTAGGATTCAGGGCTCTAACTAGGGCTTCAAGGTTCAGGGTATTGCTTGGAGTTTGTGCGATTTAGGACGTAAAGGTTTAGGCCCTTAGATTAAGGGTTTATTGGTCTATGATCCAACACATTCGGGCCACTTGCCTCGGGTGCCTTCAAGACCGTCCTGCACCAGGCAGAATACATTTGCTTGAGTGGTCGAGAGTAGACTCTGTACACAGTTTCACAGGGTGTTCCGCCATAGCTGGTGAACCCTAACCCCTAAACCCATAGCCCTAACCCCTGAACCTTAACCCCGAATCCCAAAGATTTTTAGCTATTTATTTTTCACACCTGACTGGAAAAGGCTAGCAGCAGACGGAAGCTGACTTTGGGACCCTACGGTACTTCAAGGCTTGTGGGAACACAAAGAGGACCGAAATGAACAATGAACTTCCTTTCGGTGTGTCTCGACATCAGTGCTGTTGCGACATGAATATCTCTGTCGCCGTCTACATATGGGTAGTTTTCTAAAGTAGGGTCCCTTTCAGGGTCCTTTTTATACGGGTGCCGCATTATATTGGGGACCTAAAAAGGGACCCTAATTTAGAGAACTACCCATATGCGAGACATGCACAGCTGTCCAATATTTGTCTCCAAACACGGCAATGGAACGCAAGGTGAACATGCTGGCCTCGAGACCCTGAAACCCCAACCCGGAAAACCCTAAACCCCAACCCCGAAACCCTAAACCCTAAATCCAACAACCCTAAACTCTAAACCCCAAATCCGAAAGCCCCAAGCCCTAAAGCCTCAGGCCCTAAAGAAAGCCTTAACCCCCCAGCTTTCGCCCCAAAATCGAAATCGGTGATCGTCAGGAAGCCAAGCCCCTAATAGAGGCCCTGCTCATTGGAACTGGGTTTAAAGCGCTCTTGTAGGGCACCGTTTTATCTAGGTGGCAATTTGGAACCTTCAAAATTTCCTTTATAATTTCTATAGAGGCACCAATTCATAAATACTTTTTCAGGGCCCCAAAACTACAACCCAGTTATAGGGTGTTGTGTAGGGGACCTTCAGGGCTTGTGCCAAAAGCTCCTGTAGCACCCTAGTCCTAGTAGTAGTAGTAGTAGTAGTAGCAGCAGTAGTAGCAGTAGTAGCAGTAGTAGTAGTAGTAGTAGTAGTAGTAGTAAACCCCAAAACACTTGAAAGACTGGCTTGGCCAATAGAGTTGTTGTCATCTTCTTCGCTGTCCTTACAACCGCCAGCACGATCCATACTATCATCAGAAACAACATCATCATCGTGATCGTCATCATCATCATCACCATCATCATAAGCATCATTATCATCATCGTCATCTGCACCATCACAGCCATTAGACCAGCACAGCGTGTGTTGTTTTGAGCATTATAAGCACTGCTCTTCTTGTTTCGGCAGTCCCGTAAACCCTTGAATTCTCGCCCCTAAACTCTACGTAACCCCTAAGCCTTAAACCCGACCTTGAAACCCTCAACCAGGGCAGGAGCCGATGATGTCTGAGAAGATTCAAGCAGCAGCAGAAACCAGGGATCCCGATACCCCTGAATCAAGGAGCGTTGTAAGGTTTAGGGTTTAGGGTAAACCTTCGGACCTTCGACCATACTATGAATAGGCCCCTATAGTTTCAGGTCTATTCCTTGATCAAGGGATAGTGGGATCTCTGATAACCTGGAATTTACAAAGTTGGGACTTGGCCCTTTAAGCCTAAACCCCCCTAAACCCCAAACCCTAAACCCCAAACCCACCCAGAAGCAGGTTTTTTGGTACACTGTACCAGAGGCCGTTTGAAAGGATACGACTTGTCAAACCCCAAGCTGCAGGGTCTAGGGTTTAGCGAAGTCCTACAACTAATTATACTATGGTTGATGGCTTGATGGCTTAAATCCTGCATTACCCATAAAATTGAATCAGGAATGTGCCATTATTCCCATATTTTAGGGTCCTTAAGGTAATGCAGGATTTAGATCATCAACGGTATGTTCTAGTTCTACTATACTCTTACTCCACCCTTCTCCAGATCCCGAAGCCCCAAAAACCCTGATCCCGCAGCCCTACCTCTCTGTCGTCTGATCCAACTCCTTATATAATCCAAATATACTCCCAAAGGTTCACCTGCAGTTCTCCAGAATACCTAGACCCTAAACCCCAAACCCTAAACCCTAAGCCCAAAGCCCCTAAACCTTGCCGCCTTCTGAACAACAGCGTTGGTTCCAGAGTGGTGCCGGTCGTCCATGGCGTTCCGGCAGATAATGAACCTCGGTTTTGGAGTATCATACTTTTAGGGTTTAGGGCTTAGGCTTTAAACAATTTGGGTTTAGGGTTCTGGGTTTAAACAATTGCCTATATTATTTTAGGGGCTCCTTGTTGGGGTACCATGCTTTATTGCTTTTTTTTGTTGTTTTTGGGGGCTGTTCCTTACAGAGACCAATATGAAATCAACGTTTGTATTTTATACTATATCACAATATGTTATCTTGTTTGAACTTATATTATATTGGAATAGAGTTTGTAATGTTATAATATACTTTTTTTCTCCCGGTTACTTCAAAGCCCAGGAACCCCTACTACGTGTTCTTGCTCCTCTGGCTGGTTCAGATGTGAAGCTTCTTTTGGGTTGAGGCTTTGGGGGTGTTGAGCTTAGGGTTTCCCTAGAAATCCAGTTTACCATAATTTGGGGTTACTGTTGCCCCTTATTCCTTTAAAGTTCTATATTTTTATGGGCAACTTGGCTTTCCAGGTCGTGTTTAGGGTTGAGGTTGGATACTGCCCCCACTCAGTAACAGTTTAAAAATATTCATAATATGGATGTATAAGGCCCTCAATAGCAGCCCTAGCCCGAGTGTAGACTGTTGCTGTATGGGGGCAATACCCAAGGTTGAGGGTTGAGGTCTTAGGGTTCAAGGTGTGAGGGCTCTACTTCTGTGGCTAAAGGTTTTTGGCAGTGTGAGGGTTCAGGGTTTAGGGTTGGGGGATGGGTGTTTAGAGTTTGGGGCGTTCAGGGTGTTTCTGCTTTGGCACGACAGCGCACTGTTACATAAAAGGATGGCCTGAAAAATTGCGAGTGTCATTCGGAAAGTTGCCCTAAACCCTCAACCCTAAACCCTAAACCCTGAGCCCTAAACCCTAAACCCTAAGCCCTAAGCCCTAAGCCCTAAGCCCTAAACCCAAACAAAATGAAGCCATGGCCACCTAAACCCCTGGGCCTTCAACAGCCCCGAAACTCAGCCGAAGGAGAAGCCAAGCGCCCTTCAAAAGAAAGCTCAAGCCCCGTCCCCAAGACCCTAGCTTAAAGGAAACTGCAGGTGGGGAGTTTAGGGTATATAAGGCTTCTATAAGGTATATAGACCTTCTATAAGGCTCCGATAACCTAGACTAGCTAGGCCCTCACAGCCCCTGAACCTCTAAACCGCTAAACCTTTACGTCCCTAAACCTCAACACTTCTAAACCCTAAACCCGCTCCACCCTAAACCTCTCAACCCCTAAACCTCTAGACCTCTAAACCCTATATCCTAAGCCCGAGACCTCTGAAACCTCGACCCTAAACTTTAAACCCTAAGCACCCAGGTCATGGATTCTTTCGCAGCTCACGGCCGCGCAGGATGAGACCTGTTCCCTGGCCGTGTCGCGGAAGTCCGTGAGCAGGTATGCCCACCTCGCCAAGGAGTGTTGGGGGCTTGAGGTTGGCATAGGATTTTGGGATTTTGGGGTTAAGGGGTTTAGGGTTTGAGATGTTCTTTTTCGGGCTGAGGGAGGTAAGGGAGACTCCGATGGCCCCTTGGCTTGGCAACTTACGCAGTGTTGATCCAGCTGATGGCTGATGTGGTTGGCGATTGTGGGCCGGCCGGCGATTGTGGGCCGGCCGCCACACAGGCCGTCAGATGGAACCTCCTTTCGCCGGAGCTCATCTGCATCATCCAAACTCACGAGGAAGAGGATGCCCCACAGCCGGGGGAAGCAGGTGACCCCAACCTCCACAGCCTCCTGATTGGAATTGACCAGAGTGCAGCCCATGGAGGTCGGAAGCCCTGTGGACTCTATTGCGGACTCCGCTGAAGGAGAAGAAGAAGAGGCTGCAGATGCGACCGAAATGGACCACTTGCCCGACGCTCGCTCCTACGGAGACAGCACCCACGAGGACCAAAGCCAAGACCCGTCAGAAGGGAAGTGGGATGAACACTCAACACGCGCGGCCACGGGCACCGAGCAATGGATGCGTGAACACATAAGGCCCGCAATAACAGTGGCAGCCGAAGTGAGATACGAAGCAGTGATACCGGGCAGGCTCCTAAGGGTTAGATTCCCACTGGGTGACACCTACCGCATGCCCAGTGTCCTGTGTGCATACCAGCATGCCTGGGCTCCCAAGGACCCACAGACCCTAGATAAACGGCAAGACTTTTGGCACCATCTGAACCGGTGCATCGCCGATGTACCACACAGAGAAGTGCTTGTTGGTGGTGGTGATCTCAAGGTTCAGCTTACCCCCCTGCACCCCCATGTAGGCCATGGAACAGGTGCCCTCTCAGCAGAAAGGGCCCCGGATGAAAGTGTTCTGCACATCATGCTCACCACGCACTCACTCATTGTATGAACACGTGGCCGGGAGTGCAGGCGCATACTTTTCACTTCGGCATCAGGCGCAGTTGGATTGCCTCATCACACGCATGAGTCACTCAGATGGGCATGCCAAACAGGCTCGACCCTTAGCATCTTGCCCGGTCGGGGCGTGACGAACAGGAGGCGGGATTCACAAGCCAGTTCTTGCTACCATTATGCCCCAGCAGTCACCAAAGACCAGCACCCAGGTCGACACGGACAAGATTATTAGATTCGTGCGTCACGCGCAAAAGAGGCCGAGCCCGAAGTCATTCCTTTCGGAGAGGCTGTCAGTGCGGAATTGGAACAGATACAAGACGCACAGGATATGAGCGGCATATCCCTGGCGATCCAGCGTGCGGCAACCAATGTGTTTCCGAGGACCAAAGACGCGAGCCTCCCGGTGGCCAGATGGCAACAACCGACCGTGCAACAAGGGGTCAGGGACAAGTGGCGTGCTTGGAGACATTATCGTCGAAGCTCCAAAGACATCACCCCGAGGGCCATCATACAGCGATGGCGCATGTGGATGCAGTACACGAAACTATAAAAACGCACAAGGAGAGATGCCGTACTACAAAGAAGCAAGACGTAAGCAATACGTTTTTGATCAGATGGAAATTGCGGAACAGGCTGTAGTAGGAGGAGGAGTAGGAGCAGGAGCAGTAGTAGTAGTAGCAGGAGGAGTAGGAGTAGTAGTAGTAGTAGTAGTAGTAGTAGTGGTAGTGGTAGTGGCAGTGGCAGTGGCAGTGGCAGTGGCAGTGGCAGTGGCAGTAGCAGTAGTAGTAGCAGTCGCAGCTGCAGTCGCAGTCGCAGTCGCAGTCGCAGTAGTCGTCACACAGTAGTGTCACTGCATGCTAGCAGTAATAGAAGTTCAAGTACTAGTTCAGTCAATCATCGACATAATTGGGAAAACCCCGAATCCCTCCCTAAACCATGAACCCGAAGCAAAACAAGTGTTTCCATCAAGATTGAACCCGGCACAGGACCTCGTGGCTCACGCCGATGCCGACTGCGATAACGAAGTGGGCCTGGGGAGGTTAAAGTTCTACCAAGCTCCAGGTCGGGCATCAAGGGTTCAGGATTTTGGGGTTTTAGGGTTTTGGGGGTTTTTGGGNNGGGGGGGGGGGGGGTTCGGTGCCTTGGTTTTGCTTCTTTTGGTCGGTGGTGGGGGTTGTGATAACGTTCTGTGTTTCAAGATACGTTATGATGAGGCTCTTAGGCAGAAAGTGGTAGATTGAAAGTAACATGGGCGAACATACCGAAAGTACCATTGAGAATCTACTGAAACAGGTCATGTGACCCGCCAAATCACATCATCACATATCCTTTCATGTCATGATCCATCACATCATATCATGTCATGTCATATCATGTCATGTCACACGCCGGGCTGCTTCAGCAGATTCTCAATTCTATGTTAAGCCCTGTGTCGTGATACAGGCGTGGTACTTTCGGTATGTTCGCCAGCGCCACTTCAATCTACTACTTCCTGCGTAACAAGCACCTTAGGGTCTAGAATCCACAACACCGCCTGACAGTGCAAAAGCAATGCGTTTCCAACGTTGAAACAAAACATTATTCTGATCTCCCACAATGAAGCACAGATGCACACGAAACATCGGCATACGCGGTGCAAACTGAACTGCCCTCAAAATTTCAGGGCTAAGTAACCCCCCGGTGCGGTGGTTTGAGGTTTTGGGGTTTGGGTTTGAGGAGCTTTGGGGGTTTGGGGGTTTGGGTTCAGGGTGTTGAAACGTTTCGTCCGGGTTTTATAGGGTAGTTGTTTAAGAGTGTTTTGGGGCTTGACACTTCTTCGTCCTGTCTCCGATACTCCAATATCCATCAGTTTTCGGATCGTACTAAGGATCCTTACTCAAACTTAAGAACTTAAGATTAACATAGGGCTTTAATGATTTGAATAGGGTTTTGTGGTAAATATACTACGATTATGTCACATTAAGGAAATCACAGAATAGTATAGGTAGTTAGTAAGGCCCCTATATTATGCTTCATAGAGGCCCTTGTCGAGACTCTACACACTGATGCCCCAAACCCTAAAGCCTCGTGTAGGAACCTGACAAAGAAACCCTGGTGGTCCCTCGGAACCCCAAAATAGTAGGATTCATATAAGGCACCCTAATGATAAAGACCCCGGGTTTCTTAATCAGGTTCCTATAATATACCTGAAGCCGAAAACCCTTCTAGAACCTTAGAAAGAGCCCTGAAGAAAGCTGGCAGTGGAGTAGGTAGCCTTTGACAGCTTTGGGCGGCAGAATCCCTCAATTAGCATTAAATGCTAACTAGTAGTTCTCTGGGGTAGCTAAACCTCTCGCCCCAAAAAAACAGCCCTTGGAAGACCCTTTAAACCCAGGAACTCAAGCCCAGAAAATCCTTTGCAAATCCATACAGAAACCCTTAACACCGTCAAGTTTGTGCAAACAAGAGCAAAACTCTGTAGAGAAAAATCCGCAAAACAGTGCCCCTAAGCTTACCTCCTCGAGCCCTCAGCCATAAACCGTAAAATCCCTAAACACTCAGCCATAGACCCCAACAACCTTTGAAACCACCCCCAAACCCTAAACCTTAAACCCTAAACCCTAAACCTTAAACCCTAAACCCTAAACCTTAAACCTTAAACCCTAAACCCTAAACCCTACATCCTAGACCCTGGACCCTACCCCCCTGGGAGGCGAAGAGTTCTGTGCGACCAGCACCCAAGATGCCTCCTTCCAGTGCACAGCGACGTGGAAAACGAGGCCCCCTGCCGGCGAAGAGTAGGGTAGAAGCTTTGGGGAGACCAGGGTGTAGAGATTTTGGATTTTGTGTCTTGAGGGGTTGAGGGTTTTGGGGTTTTAGGGTTTGGGGTTTATTGGTTTGAGGGGCTTTATGGGTTTAGGACGAAGGGTTTTTGGCTTAGGATTTGGGGTCGTGGGCTTTGGGGTCTGCGGGGCTGCAGTATAAAGGCCTGAATAATTACCTATATATTCCTTAACCCCAAACACTCGTCTAATTAAGGCCGTAAGTTAGAGTTAGGACTTCAGGGTTTAGTATTTGGGACTGAGGCTCATGTTTCAGGGGGAATCTTTGCAAGCTTGGCTGTACAAGTTATTCCTGAGGACTCTTTAAATAAAGTTCTACCACAAGGGACCCCGAAACCCGATTCCAATGATTAGGTCTCCACACTACAAACTGTGGGGCTTAGGTTTTGTGCCGCGGGGTTTTGGCTTCACGGTTCGGTCTTGGACATTTTCAGGTGGGTAGTTACCCTTACAGGAGCCTTATAGAAGGTCTATATACCTTATAGAAGCCCTATATACCCTAAACTCCCCACCTGTAGTCTCCTGTAAGGGTTGTGAACCCTGAACCCTACGTCCGAAGCTCCTAACTAGCTGGCACTTTGGGAAGCTCTAAAGGCTTCCCCTTATGGCTTCTACAGAGGTACCTGTTCATTCATAGATACTTTTTCTAACACATTTTCAGGTGGGTAGTTACCGTTATAGGGGCCTTATAGAAGGTCTATATACCTTATAGGAGCCCTATATACCCTAAACTCCCCACCTGTAGTTTCTTTTAACTTTTCAGGGCCCCAAAGCTACAACCCAGCTAAACCTTGTGCCCTAGACCCTCCGAGGCCCTGAATCGTTGCTTTCCGCAGCGCGAGATCTTCCATCAAGCCTCCGAAATTCTATAATGTAGGGGCCTTAATAATTAGACTCGGTTTTTTTTTGGGGGGGTGTCCTTATTTACAACTGTAGTATAATATCCCCAAAACCCTATTCTAAATATTAAGGCCCGTACATTACACAAAACCTCCTAAAGCAGAAGCAAGCTAGCTTAAGCTACCACAGTGAAGTGGTTGTTTGGCTTAACGGGTCCATGTTCGCTGCCATCGGCCATACTCAGCAAGAACTACCGTAGAGACTAGCGGTTTCCGTCATTTCTCACCCTACCTTGGCACTGTGCTTCCAGAGGCCAATGCCCTTGAATCACGATATCTCCAAACAACTGTCATCAGTTCCTCAAGATAGTACAAGGTGTCCCTCTCAATTGCTGGCCAGGAACAGCACGAGTGCTGAGTCTGAAGATTACTTGCGCCTGGGTCGGGTTAGGGTGGCCCACGGTTCGTTGGGCTGTTGGTTGGCGGGCGTTGTCCGGCTCTACACCCAAGAAAAGAGCCCTGTTGAGCAACATAAAACTCATGCAACCCTTTAGACCCCATAAACCTAGGCTGCTCAGTAGCATACTTTTTTACTCTTTGGGTTCCTGGGTTCCTAGTATATTACAACTAAGCTTAAATGTATATACCATTTTTCAGGGGGTTACTGAAGAGCCCAGACCCTTGTGAACAGGGGTCGCATGCCGGAGCAGGGTTTAGGGTTTAGTTAGAGGAGCACGAGGCTTAGTAGGATTATGAGTGTCTGAGTTAGGGTTAGAAGCAGATGTAACTGTAGTTACCTTATATAAAGGCTCAGGGCTTTGGGCTTATGACCCCACTTAATACTAAGTCCCCTAAGTTTAGAGGGGGATCAGGCTTTCTACATACTTGCAGGCGACAGGGTCTGTCGACGAATAGGTTTCTTTAAATCGCACAAGGGTGTTGGAAGCCGGATTAAGGACAAAGAGTGCTGGGATTCCCTACGCACTACTCTTAAGGCTTGAGGCTATTGGGTTTCCAACTTTGGAGCTTCTACCGTAACGCCTCTGGGATTCGTGATCTCATTGCATGATGTTCTTGAAGTTAGGCTCCCGAAGCCCTAGATGCCCTAAACCCTCAAGCCCTGGATCCCTGCATGCCGCATTACTGGCTTCCATTATCAAGGTATTGGTATGATCTTGACCGCAATATAGGGGGCTTAAATAATTGCCAACACTATCTTGGAGTTCCTTATTCTATTTATAGTATAATATACCCAAAACCCTATTCTGATTTTTAAGGCCCCTAACACTAACTTGTCTCTTGGGACCCACCATGTTGGAACCTTCATGTTAAGCAGCCCCCCAAGTCCGAAACTCTGAGGCCTTCGTCCAAGATCTCCTTCAAAAGGGCCTTATGAAAGCCTCTAAAATCTCTGAAACCCTCAAACCCTAAAGCCTTAAAGCCCCTAAAGCCCTGAAACCCTAAACCCATGAAGCCCCTGCCTGAAACACTAAACCCTGAGCCATATACAACCTGAAGCCTCCAAGGTGCCTGGGCAAGGGTATGAAGATGCTGCTGCCAGCGGCTGGATCCAAAGAGCCTCTGAAGCTGCTCTTCTTGCACCTGGAAACTATTCTAAATGCGGTTCTCTGGGTTCTTGGAGAGGGGTGCCTCAAGACTATTATACGTCGTGTTTGTCCCTTGAGGGCTACTATACAGTTTATTTGCCTCTGTAAAGCTGTTATAGGTCCTTCCTGGCTGCTTCAAGCCATCGTTACGGTTGTTACATGAGTAGTTCCCTAAATTAAAGTCCCCTTTAGGGTGCCGTACTATATTGGGGACCTAACAGGGGCCGTAATTTAGAGAAATGCCCACATGGGTTAGTGTCACATTTGCTGTAAGGATCGCTCTTATGGTCGCTCTACAGGATACTACGAGAGTTTTTCGGCGTTAGGTTCTCTAGGTGTTGGGGTTTTTTTCTGTGGGTAAACTCAGGGAGCCGCTGTTTGCATGACACAACCTTCTTGATGCCAAGTAGGTGTGCATCTTTGGAAGATAAACACAGTAGAGTATTATACTACTCAGCGTTGGTGTACAGTGAATATGCACGGATGATACAATCTTCGGATGTAGGTTTCAAGCTTCTGGGCTGAGGGAGTCGAGGGCCTTGCTGCCGCATGCGCAACGGGTCAAACCCCTCTCTTAGGGGTCGTATTCTAAGTAGCTGAATAGTTAAACTTTATAAACAACTTTTTGGTGTTTAGGGTTTAGGGGAGGGGGAAAATAATCCTACCATGATTGGAAAGGGTTAGCCTCTTTGGGGCTAGGGTACTCAGCCCCTGCTTATTGTTCTCTGTGGGGTTCGCAGGGTTCCGCACAAGGGTTGAGTCGCAGATCTCCTCTTTTTTGCGCTATGGAAGCAATACCTCGAATACTGCGATAGAAACATTAATACGCCTTACAGGAGTATTAATGAGTGGCCCCCTACACTACGGGAGGTTGCCGTTCTGATCGTCCGGTGTTGCCTTGACTCACGAACTCCAGGGCTTTGGCGCTCAACAGCCTGGGTTTACGTTACCAAATAAGGAAGCCATACTACTTTCACTATAGATCCCATTATGGTAACTTCAGTTAAATCCCCTAACAAGAACCCAGCAGGTTGTGGTCCAGGACTTGAGAGTTCAGTGTTACTTCGGGTGGCTTGGACTCAGCAACAGCAACAGCTTGCAGGTCAAGCATTGGAGAGGGTGCTGCTTGAAAAAGTGGTCTTTTCGCGCGTGTTTCACTGGTGAGGATTCTGAAGATCGCCGGTATGAGCCAGCAACATAGTCGAGCAGTCTTCCGTGCATGTTGGTGGGGATTCTCAACCCTGAACCCCTACCTAAACCCAAAACCCTAACCCCCTAAAACCCTAAACCCTAAACCCCTAAACCCCTAAATCCCTAAACCCTAAACCCCTAAACCTTCATCCCTAAACCCCTAAAACCCTAAACCCCAATCCCCTAAAACCCCAACCCCTAAACCCTAAACCCTCAAAACCCTAAAACCCTAAACCCCTAATCCCTGAACCCCTAAACCCTAAAACCCCTAAACCCTAAACCCCTAAACCCCTAAAACCCTAAACCCCTAAAACCCTGAACCCGAAACCCCCTAAAGCCCTAAAGCCCTGAAGCCCTAAAACCCTAAGCCCTAAAC
>CAJNJA010012551.1:0-13064 GCA_905231915.1 Symbiodinium necroappetens | reverse complement strand
TGCTTGGTTGCTTGCTTGCTTGGTTGCTTGCTTGCTTGCTTGGTTGCTTGCTTGCTTGCTTGCTTGCTTGCTTGCTTGGTTGCTTGCTTGCTTGCTTGCTTGCTTGCTTGCTTGCTTGCTTGTTGTGTTTGTGTGTTTGCTTGCTTGCTCGCTTGCTTGTTTGTTTGGTTGTTTTTTTTTGCCTGTTTGAGGGTATGTTCGTCTGTTTGGTCTTTCGTTAGGTTGACTGCTTGGTTCTCTGTGTGTGTGTGTGTGTGTGTTTGTGTTTTTGCTGGCTGCTTGCTTGCTTGCTTGGCTTGGCTTGGCTTGGCTTGGTTTGGTTAGGGTAGGGAGGGTAGGGTTGGGTGGTTGGTTGGTTGCGCTTTATTGTTTTTGTTGTCGGCGGTGGTGGCGGTGGCTGATAGCAACTAATGAACTAATGACTAGTAACTGGATTGGACACCAACATTATGCGGTTACTTGCTAGCCATACCATGCACCGGCTTCTTCTCCTAAGTTGTCAACATAACCGACAATTCCCTCAAACCTCTCGTTCAAGGGTCTTGAAAAAGTGCACACAGACATACAAGCTGTGTAACACTCTAGAACAGCTACAACGACAAGGTGTTTGCTTAGGTTTTCGAAATCTTTCAAAGCTCTTAGAGATGTCGCTCCAAGCTTTCTACTGGCCGGGAGCCTTCCAAAGTTTCCACAACTTTGAATCTCGAAAAGCTCGAAAAGTTCCCACAAATCCAAAACTTTCAAAGTTCAAAAATCTGAAAATCGCAAAACCACCCCGAATGTTAAAGATATCCAAAGCATCAGCCGGCGCATCGCAAAACAGATCTAGTATTTTAGGGTGGTAACGGTCGGAAGTTTTTGTGAATTTGGGGAATTCTTGGAAGTTTAGGATTGTTTGGAATTTAAGACATATGTGTCTTGGGAATTCCGGAAATGCTGGTACTGGTACATCTTGGTTCCGGCGTGACATCTGGCAGGCTTTGATGTGGGTCTTGGTCTTGGGTGGGTTTCATCCGTATATACATACATACATACATACATACATGCATGCATGCATGCATGCATGCATGCATGCATGCATGCATACATACACAATAATAAGGCCATACGTACATACATACATACATACGTACATACAGACAGACAGACAGACAGACAGACATACTTACCTTACATTACATTACCTTACCTTACCTTACGTTACATTACATTACACTACATTACAATACACTACACTACATTACATTACATTACGTTGCATTACATGCCATAACATATGTATGTATATATATATACATGTGTATATATATAGGAAGTAAAAATGCACAGAAACTTCAAGAGACCAGACCTTGACCGGCCATATTTCGTTCTTCGCTTGGGCCCTGTGCCTCGGCAGGCGGCAGCATTGACACGGAGGGCACCACGTCTTGGCGGTCCGGAAAGACCATGAACTGAAGACCTCCTCGGTTTTGTAAGGTTTTTGGTTGCCTCCTGCATTGCTCAACCAGTCGCTAGGCAGGGGTTTCGGCACACTCGGACCAGCCAGGTATTGCAAGGTTCAGGGTTGAGGGTTTGAACGCTCACACTGTGGTTTTGAAAGCTCTGTACCGGAAGCCTACTTGAGGCATACCGCCCAGACAGAGGGAGCAAAAACGCTGACACGTTCTTGGTTTGGGTTTCAGGTTCGCTTTGCACTGGACGGTCCAAAATGTGGAAGTGCACTGGGTCCATCAACGCCGCAAGCCGTGCCGGTTCAGGGCATAGGGTAGAGGATGGTTGAGGCTTGAGAGGGGCCATTTCATGCCTCGTCGCGTGCCTCATGTGCAAAGGGGAAGGTGCAAAGCCAAAGAAGAAAGGTCCGCAGCCATGCGACAGATGCCTCAGTCGGCCTCACGGTGTCACAGGGACAGGGACGAGCGTGTCCAAAGTAGATGAGGTGCATGCTTGATTATGCTTGATTACACCTCTCGACTCTGATGCCTGATGAAGATCAGGGTGGGCTTCACCAAGAAGGCTGCATACAACTCATCCGCCAAATACAGGTCCGCTTTGCCAGGAGCAAGGCAAAAGTGCTGACAAGACTCCCGATATCTGGGAGGGTCCAGTTGGCCGAGAGCTGCCGAGGGCAGCCAGTGAAAGGGGTCTTCAAGGAAGACCACATGGAAATCGAACCACAACACCGGCAAATCAAGCTGGAGCCCCGTGTAAATGGAGAGATACTGGGCCCTCTGCTGAAATCGCGACAGAAATGGCAGACAGGGAGACCAATCCTCTGGCATCGTAGACCGCGCCGCGTAGACTTCTACAATCTTGGAGCATGACTCCGTGACATTCGGCTCGAGCGGCACAATGACGAGAGGAGCCAAGTAGCCCATCTTGTCGGCATGCTTGAACAGGTCCAAAAGGTGACCCACTCTCTGATGTGGCAAACCTGCACGGAAGCAAGAGGGCACGGATTTGGAACACGAGCGAGGTGCCCCTGCGGGTTTACCAACCTACGCACCCCAGCAAACCACACATTGGTTCAGGCACAGATATCTGCGGCCTGTCAGCACCACCACGGATGTGCCGTGTGCCCTCTGGCTGCGCTCAGCAGCGCTCCGCAGTGTTTTCGCGGTACGCGTCCAGACATTCGAGCGCATAGCGGCGCCACTAACCTGAAGCACTCCCCTAGCATCTAGAAAGCTCCAATTGCAAGGGATTTTGGAAAACGACCCAGTGCTGCAACTGAACTCACTTACTGTACTTAGACCCGCCACAGCTGGAAGCAGTCTGAACTGAGACCTGGCCCGGCCTGGCCTCCAAGTCCTCCGGAGAGAGCTGCAGATCGTGGAAGGTTCTCTTCATGAGGCCTCAGGACACTTTCCTCTATGCCACTGTTTTGAGATGGTACTGGTACATACTGGTACAAGGTACCATTTCAATTTTGTGCGTATGACTGAAGTGAACTAGAGCCACATGCGGGTGAAAGCTGGCCAATGATGTCAAGCTTCTCATCGCATGCAAAACCTGGCACGACAGGCATGTAGTTTGCAAAGGGCACTTTTCCCCACTCCGCACTGCATGGGCACTTTGATGGACGGGGTTGCGTATCAAACGTTGGTGTTGCAAAGAGCATGTTTCTGTCCAGTCTTTGTTGCCGAAGGTGCAGGTAAGAAAATGTGAAGGATGCAGCGCTCCTTGCATGCTGTGATGCGAGAGCAGCCTTCCGAATGGATCGGGGAGCAAGGTGGGGGGGAGGGCGGGCCCCACCCCCCCCCCCCCCCCCCCCGGGTGCTGACACGTAGATGCCTGATGTCTCAGGCCCTGCTCCCCAAACTTGTTGTCGACCCCAAACCAAATCTGTAAACAGCATCCCCGCAAGCCCCAAACAAGCCAGCTTTCGTGATACGAGTGTCCTGATTGTGAAAAATGTGTATCTCCAAACAACACAGTCATGCTGGTCGTCTGATCCTCCTCAAACCTCCACCAAGACTGCTGGCCATCTGCACCTCAAGCCCCAACCCAACCCCCGCGCCCGCCTTGAAGATCGGCCAGGGCGACTCCAAGATTCCTTCCAATGAGGCCATCGCCTGGGGACGGCAGCGGCATTACGGGAGAAACACGAAGTCGCGAAGGCTCGTGATGGCCAGTGGCGGACTCTGCCGTCTCGATCGCGCGCTGGACGATCCGGTACCTCAGGAACGTCGGCGAGGCTGTCGAGGAAGACTGGCAACCGTTTGCAGGCGGTGTGTCGCGCAACGGCGCCGAGCTTGTCAAACCGTTTCCTATATCTACAAACTCTACTCCTGTGCTTTCATCTGTGCTCATGCTGCACCCATGGCCAAGGGGCACATCCACATGACCAAGAACCAGGCCAGCTGCCCGCACAGCATAAGCTGCCAGGATTCCGAGCGGACACATAGCGGTCCACTCAGCTATGCTTCGACCTCTCCAACGCAAAGCACTGAACTCATGACTTGCGCCATTCTCTCCGCGCCTTCTGCAATCGCACCCGATGAAGATTTCCAAACAACACCTGGGCATCCTACGCTTCTGAAGCCGAGTGCAAGCCACTGGCAAATTATCGTGCTATCATGTGCATCTTTGTACAGACTTTGGCTTCTTATAACATAGAGCCCAAACGTGTCAGTCAAGATTTGCCCGAACCGCTCGTCCTCCTAACCAAGTTCTTCCGAAGGATGCACTGCACCCCTAGGCTTCTAGGAAGTTCACATTCCCTGAACCTGAGCATCCTATTGACGACTTGCATACCTTGAAACTTCTTTAATTGACCTCTCGGCTTGCGTCTGTTTGCCCTGCGAGCCTGTCCGACAAAAAACTAGCTACTAGCCAGCAGCCTGCTGATGCCCCGAAACCTAGAATCCGTATTTGTCTGCTGCCTCGCGGCCGTTTGCTTCCGCGGTAGCAGTGTCCAGGATTGCTGGCGGATCCTCCCGGCAAGAACACGTAAGATTTATGGGTGTGATTCAGGACTCAGAAGTCGGGCACAACCCGAGGACAACCTGCCCTGTCCTCAAAGTCGCCCTGGAGCCAGGAGGCTGCAACTTCAGCATATGCAGTCACCTGTACCGAACACACGAAGTGCAGCCCGCCCCCGGCCACCGCCCCTATGCTCTGCTCTGCCCCGTCCTGCTCCAGCCAGAGGTCCCAGTTTAGCGAGGGATGCTGCAATCTGCTGCAAGATGACTCGTAGGCCAAGGCCGCTGGCTTTTGCAGGTCCGCCAGCAGCTTCAGTACCGGCCAGCGTGTCGCAAGCATCCGTTGCAGGTTTATTCCTCGGATGCAAAGCTTCGCCTCGGTCGCGTGGGCCTTGCAGAGGCAGGCGGCAGCCACCCCCAGCTCGCACTGCTCCTTCCCTCTCCTTACATCAGTCGAACACTTCGGAGTGTCAAAAGCAGAACCCCCATGCTGGCCAAACAGCCAAGAAAACTGAAGCTTCAAGGGCTCCAGTGTTCTCCACGGCTCAGCTCTTCCAACAGCTCGTCTGCTGCCCCGCAGCCACCGAGCAGTAGCTCGCGAAAGCTCGTCCAAGAAACCTCACGACTCGGGCCACACAATGCCACACGACTCGGAGTACAGCAGTGGACCTGAATATGGAAGCATTCCTGGATGCTTCGCCCAGCCACAGTGGTGCCGGGCAGGTTCGATGCCAGCTCGCAGTCGTCATCGTGGAATGCGGCCCGCTCAGCTTGCTCAGCTCGCTGGGCCCGATGCAAACATGGGCTCAGCAGGGCAAGTGCGGCGAGTGTCTGCAAGCGAAGGTCCAAGGGAGCCATTCGATCACCGAGCTGCGCCGAGCTGCGAGCCACCCAGGCACGGGCATGGACTAAACCCCAGTACTCAAAGGTCTTTTGTGCGGAATCGCCAAAGGAGGAGTGAATACAAGCTGATTTGCGAGGGACCTGAAACCTTGCTCAAACGGCGGATGAGCACTGCACAACGGCTCAACACAGCAGAAAGGGCCCAGTCAGTATTCCACCCACCTGCAAATGGCAGCGAGGGGGCCGTCGCCGTGTCAGGGCCGAAAGGCCACATGTACTCATGCACCGCAAGTTGGTCTGCGTAGTCGTCTTGAGCTAGGCTGGTCGCGGTTGCAGCTCTGTGCTGGACTTGCACCTACCTCTGGTGGACTCGATGCAATGCCATGACCTCGCTGTCATTTTAGAGAGCTTGGCTTGTCGGTCGAACTGGCCGTACTGCTCTGACTAATTAAGAGCACAGTGGCTGCGGTAAGTTCCAACTCGGCTCATTGCCCGAATTTACTGAAATAGATCCTGACTAGTGAAGCCAACCCGGTCCACAACCGGGACACATTCACAAATGTGCTTCTGGTGCCAACCATCGTTTTGATCCGACGCTCGTTCGAGCTCTTGCCGGGGGAGCTTGAAATGCTCTGACCTGAACAACATTTTGTAAGTGGAGCTCCGTACCAGCAACAGTCTACAAACCGAGGCCTTTTGCAAGGCAGCTGCTGCGCAAGTCTAGCATGGAGTTCGAATTCGCTGCGCGGCCTGTCGGATCTGATTTGATCAAACAATATCCATTCCCGGCGACTGGTGAATGCGAGCTGCATAGAGTCCTGTCAAGCTGCATCCTGCCCACCCCCCCCCACCCCCATACCCTCGGGGGCGCCTGCAGAAAGTTCTCAATTCTGGCTGCGATGCGGGCGAGCCTGTAGACCTCCAAGCGGAAGCGAGTGCAACGAAGAGGTCGTCCGCCCTTCGAAGCTTCGAGGCCCGGGCCCAAGAAGGGATGCGGCCTACACCTCAGAAACAGAGCAGAGAGCTCGCAAAAGGCGGTGCGCTTTCTGTGCTCCTGAGACTTCGCTGAGTTCTTGGCCGAGGCGCTGGCAAAAGTCGTCGGCAAAGTGACAACAATTCCTGGCGTCTTCTGACATCCGACAATGATCCAACATGCCGCAGGGGCCTTCGCAGCAAGTCATAGGCAGGGCCCGGATACCTCAGCTCTTGTCTATTGTCGATGCAGAGCGAATCATCAGCACGATTTTTCGGAATGCGCAGCAAGAGCATCGAAGGGACCTGCAGTTCCGCAAGGTCCGGCCTCAAGCCGAGGCCCTTCATGGCCCCTTGATCTTGCTGGCCTTTTTTCAGGCCAGCAACATGCACAAGCGCAAAACTGAGGTCTGGCACCTCACTTCGCAGGAATTTCCTATGCCAGCTCTGCCAGGCTACTATACGCTATGCTAGAACTACCAAGCTGAAGCAGAGACGCCGTGAAAGCGTGTTTTCCAGCGCAGCTTCCGAAAGGTCTTTGTGGGAACCACAGCGCCTGCTACAGAATCCATAGAATGTCCTAGAGCCCTAGGGACGGCTGCGCCAGAACTGTCCCACGACTTTGCCAGGCATCGAAAACTGGTGCTCTGCTGAACCTTGCAAGGTTCCAGAGTTGTGTAGAAGAAGCACTTCTGCACAGTGAGGCTATGCTATCTCACAACGCATGTGACTTCTCTACAGGGTGAGCTTCGTGCGCTCAGTATCGTCGGGAGTCGTCTTCAACTCCACCCCGGCATGCGCTGCTAAAGCAGACAAATGAGAACTGGGTCTGTCCAAGAGCTCTCGAGGCGGGCCACTTTCCACAACTTTCCCGCTGGACATGACAAGAATACGATCACAGCTCACAACCGTCTGCAAACGGTGTGCGACGGTAATCTGAGTCGACTGGCCGAACATGGTCGGGGATCGCAAAAACC
Source organism: Symbiodinium necroappetens (assembly GCA_905231915.1). Lineage (NCBI taxonomy): Eukaryota > Dinophyceae > Suessiales > Symbiodiniaceae > Symbiodinium > Symbiodinium necroappetens. The sequence continues at coordinate 5,851 of CAJNJA010012551.1, read as the reverse complement.
GCTGAATGAGCCGGTCGGTGGCAGCATCGATGTTGGAAGTCGGCTCATCAAAGACACGTACTCTTGAAGGCCATAGTAAAGTTCGAGCCAGTGTGAGGAGCTGGCGTTCCCCTTGGCTGAGTGTTGATGCAGAGCTTGCTTGAGCCAGCAAGCTGGGCTCCAACTCCACTTTTTCCAGGACTTCAGCGAGCTTCTGGCTCGAATGCTCAGCGAAGGGGTCCAAATTCTCCTGCACAGTCCCTTCGATGAGGAGGGGTTCTTGTGGAACGACTGCGATGGCTTTGCGAAGCTTGCCGAGCCCGATTTTGGAGATGTCCACCCCATCGATCAAGATGCGACCCTCTGTTACTTCGTTGAGTCGCAGGAGGAGGACCATGAGCGTGCTCTTGCCAGCACCTGAGCGACCCACAACCCCCACCTTTTCTCCTGGCCGAAGCTCGAAGGAAATACCATCCACGGCTTTGGGGAGACCAGGTCTGTAGACCAAGGACACCTGAGCTCTGAAGCGACAGGGGATCTAGCGATGTTTGAGACATCGATGCAAGAAAGATGCCGCTTCGAAGGTCACACGGCCCGCCGCCGGCCACACTTCGGGGCTCCGGTCGCTGCTCAGCTGCCAGGGCGGCTCGGCCTGGGGTAAAGCCACAAGGGACGAAGGCTGCGACACAGAGAACTCAGGCTCGGGCTGGGAGCATACCCTGGTCGCCGTACTGGAGGAGCCGCTCCAGGCCTGTGCAAGAGCGGCCAAAAAGGTCTCCGTCTCTAGCTTGGTCCTAGTGCTTACCACTGTGCTTACCTGTGAGAGCTGTGAGCAGCAGCTGGACTGTCATGGACAGGAAGTTCAAGAAGTATGGCATCAGGAAGCTATAGGTCAGTGCAAGCGCGCAGAAGCTTGGCGGGTACTGGTCCCTGTTGACAATGACCACGGCCGACGTAGAGCTGGCCGTCAGAAAACAAATGAGGAAGGCAAACACGCCACCCGCATTCACAGACCCCAGAGCTGAGAAGCTGAAGCGATGGTAGTCGTCCAAGTTCGCGCAAAGCCGCTTCTCAAAGAAGTCTCTGGCATCCATGGTGCGGATAACTTGCCGTCCGTTCACGCACTCGTTTACAGTGGTAAGGACGGGTCCCATGGCTGCATTAGCATACCGGCGCAGTTCGCGGTTGGTGCGGTAGATAACGATAATTTGCAGTACGAAAAGGCAGGCAGCAGTAACCACGACAGGCAACATCAGATTGACCAGGACCACAACCTGGACGAAAAGCATCAACGTTGTGGCCGACAGCTGCCATGCATTATCGATCCATTTTGGTATCTCTTTGTCCACAATGGCGATATCGTTCGAGAATCTGGACATGATCCTGCCCGAAGGAGTGGCATCAAAGAAGTGGACTGGGGCATGGAGCAAGTTGTTCAAGCACTCACTGTGCAAATGACGCGAGCTTCGCACGCCGCCCTCACCGAAGCAGTACGATGTCAGGCACATCAGAACGACAAACATTGCCGCTGCAATCCCGTAGACCGCAACGTACAAGTCGTCATTCGACACCTTGCCCTCAGTCCAGTAAGCTTCTCTTGCCTCCACCCAGAGCGCAAGCCAGTAGTCGACAAAGCCCAAGGTGCAGTAGGCTAGGAGGACCAAGAAGTTGCAAAGCCTGACAGCCAGCCATTACACATCATTACACCATTAGAACCGGCTTTACTATGCCAGGGTAGATCCCCACACAATTATGACGACCAGGACAACCGCGGCGACAGCCACCACCATGTCCACCAGCCCACCATGAGGAACGACCACCCGGAGACCTCCAGGAGAGCGCTTTCCCCCAAGCACTTGCGGATTCAGGAGCACGGCCTTTTTCCAGGTAGTGGCGGGATTCAAAGTTTTCGATGCCAAATGGTGGCTCATGCAATGAAATTTACAATGCATCTGGCCATCCGCCCAGCGGACTGTGTGTAAATAATCGGACGTGATCGCAAACAAAGCGCCGCGTGCCCACATTGACCATTCTCTTCACTCTGACGTAACGTCCAATAGCTTGTACAACTGTTTGGGGAATAACACTGACAAGCCAAGACTAATTTGCGGCTGGTTTGAGTGAAAGAAGGCAGACGACAGACGATGCTGCAGCGGGATCAAGTCCAGTGCCTAAAAAAGGAAAACGACTAAGCATCTCTCCAAAAAGCCCGAACCACGCGAAGCCCATGCCACTGACATAGCGGACCAGAACTCGCAAAGGCACGCCACCTGCCAGCTTTTCTTCTGCCTTGACCAGCTCTGTGACACCTTCCACAGGTTTGCCCTGCTCCATCTTGCCAGGTTTTTGCCTATCCATTGCCAGCGGTTCCTCTGGTTCACCCACTCTAGACAGCATCGAAGGAATGTCACAGCCGGACTCCAAACAGAAAGACTTCAAAGGCCCGTCTGATCGAAGCAGCTCCTGAGGCGTGCCTCTTTGCACAACCTGTCCTCCTGCGACCATGAGAACATGGTCAAAATGTGTCAGCAGCCATGGCTGATTCAGCACGACGAGGCACGAATGGCACCCACTACTAGCAGTGACGCATCTCTTCAGAGACAGGAAGACCTCGTCTGCCACAATCGGGTCCAATGCCGAGATTGGATCATCTGCGATTACAAGATCGGCCCGGCGATAAAGTGCTCGGGCAATCGAGAGCCGCTGCTGCTGTCCTCCTGAAAGCACCACCCCGCGCTCCCCGACCTCAGTGAATTCCTGCTTGGGCATCCGGGTGAGATCCTCGGAAAGCGATGCTGCAGCTAGAGCCGCCTGAAAATCCACTTCGTTTGGGTCCTCTTCCGCAAAGGCGATATTCTCCTTGATGGTGCCGCTTAGCACAAAAGCCTTTTGAGGTATGAAGGCCAGTCGTCGACCTCTGAGCTCGACAAGGCCATCACTGCTCGGGGGCATTTCGCCCAGTAAAGCTGCAACTAGCGAGCTCTTTCCACTGCCAACACTGCCAACAACTGCGGTGAAGCAGCCGCGAGGAACCTCGACATCATCGACAAGCAGTTCAGCGCCCGGCGTCATCGCACTTTTTACGGACCGTGTGGAGGCCGAGCGCTCCGGCGCATGCTCTGGGGAGTCGACACCAGGATGCTTTTCAGGCCAGCGGAAAGATGCACTCTTTACTCTTATGCAGGGACCAGAATCCTTCTGCGTCACGTGGCGTAGAGCCTCAGGTGTAACCAAGAAATCTTGAAGGCGCCGGACTGCTACGCGTGTCGTCGCAATGTAGATGAGCCCCTCAGGTATGGCAATCAAGCCCGACCGAAGTGCCAGAAACACGTTCAATGCTGCAAAAATATCCGAAGGCCTGAAAGACTCCGGGTCATTCCGTGCGGATATGGCCAACAGTAGGAAGGCAAACAAACAGCCCACAATAGGATTCGCGCGACCGATCTGCACGGTGCTTTGCGTCAGGACTCGATACCACTTCAGCGGAATGCATTCCAGCGCTCTCTCCTTGGAAAGGATCGTCTTGAAACTGTCCTCCCACGCACAGAACTTGATAGCACGGATGCCTTGGACAATCTGAGTCATAATGCGCATACGTACATCGGTCTTGGCCAAGTTCTCCTTCTCCGCCTTCTTCGCCAGCTGTGAAATTCTTGTGTTTAGGAACAACATGCCGATCATGCAGGTAAGGCCAACAATACCAGCCACGCCCAGTGTGTAAACCAAGATGGCGATGCCTCCAATGAGAGACACGGAAGCACCGGGCACCAAAGACAGAGTAAAGAGATTCTGCTGAAAGCGCACGGCATCGTTGCCGACCAAATTCCCGATGTCTGGAGCATCTTGCGCCCGGGCATGACATGTCGCCACTCTCAGGGAGTGCACATGTGCCAAGCCTGCAAAGGTTGCATTGAAGCGGACGCCAATGCGGCCCATGATGATGTGTCGAGTGAATGATAAAGTCACACCCTCAAACATCAATGCCAAACTGAGGGCGGCAGCCAACAGCGAGAGCTTCCACGTGTCTGAGTCGGTGGCCAGGCCGTTCACGAGAGCTTGCAGAAGCAATGGGCGTGCCACAGTCGTCACACATCCACTGGCGCACCCAAACAGCGAGCCAATGACGACATCTTTACGGCAAACCTTCCAGAACACGCGCTCAAGGTTAGGTTGTTGTCCCAGCCGAAGGGCACGTTCCTTCTCTGCTTGCCAGAAGTCTTGCGCTTGTGACACAATCTGTGCCGCTCTGAGGTCTGCAGGCACTGCTGGTACCTCCTCGGGTCGCAACGGCCTTCTCAGGCTCTTGAGTATTAGGGGAAAAGTCCACGCGAGGGAGAGGTCCGCACACCAGGTACGGCCATGGCCATCATTGGACTTCATGGTTCAAGCAAGCAGCTTATGCAGCTTCATGAAAGATAAAGGTACTTGAGTGAAACACACTACCCTTCCAGGATTCCATGCTGTCTGGGAATGGAAAACTATGGTCGTGTACACGATTCATGCATGGCAATGGTGTTGGTAGCCAAGCTTCACCGAGAAACTGGCTTGCAGGCTGAATTGGGTCTATATCTTCTTGAGTGTTTGCTGGACAAAACGATAGCGACGGCATCCACAACGACAAACGCTGTAGGGCAAGCGCTCTTGTGAGAGCTGCTTCGTCATCTCCTCGATTTGCATGGCCTTGTCTTGCCGGGTGACAAGACATATTGATTCGATCCTCTGAAAATCGCGATGCTGGTCGAAGCGAAAGCCCAAGACTCACAAGAATCATGAAGGAATCATGAATCGAGAGAGAGAGAGAGAGAGAGAGAGAGAGAGATCAGGGCCCCACCGAGAGATGTGTGCAGGGCATCACCACAGTTTGCCTCCCCAGCACAACTGGAATCGACCAGCGAAACCAAGTCTAAGGCGTTTGGCAGGGTTGGATCAGTTGGGTGCCACCATGTCTTTTTCGCGCATGCTGCATGGATCGGCACAAATTCCTGAGCCGTCGTGAAGCGGCTCCAAAGTGCCTGTAGTGGTGGTTTGGGTGCATCTTGGGCTTGTTCTGATTGACACCCGGCTCCTCCTTCAAGACAGGATGCAGTCGGGAGGGCCTTTTCAGCTTTCGTTGCAACCCCTTCGATAGGGAGGTAGGGGGGGGCGGGGGGTGGGGGGTGGGTTATGAATTTGGCGAACAACAACCCCCCCCCCACCCCAAAAGAGGGGGGAAGGGGGTTGTTATTGAGGAACAACAACAGGGGGCAACAACAACAACAGCAGCAACAGCAACAGCAAACAGCAAACAGCTAACAGCTCACAACAGCAACAACAACAACAACAGCAGCAGCAACAGCAAACAGCAACCAGCAACCAGCAACCAGCTACCAGCCAGCAACAAGCAACAAGCAACCAGCAACCAGCAACCAGCAACCAGCAACCAACAACCAACAACCGACAACCAACAACCAACAAGCAACAAGCAACAAGCAACAACCAACAACAAAAAAAAAAGAAAACACCACCACCACCACCACCACCAACAACAACAACAAGCAACAAGCAACAAGCAACAACCAAATCAGCAACAACAAAAAAACAACAACAAAAAAACAACAAAAAAAAAACACCAACACCAACGCCAACACCCACAACACCACCAACAACACCAACAACACCAACGACAACAACAACAACAACAACAACAACAATTTGCAATTGGACGCGGTGCGAGCGGGCTCAGCACGTGGCGGGCAGTTGCCGCACTGGCACTCTCAATGACTAAGTGTCTACAGTGAAACCTTGCTAGTCAAGACATCATGACAAAGATCCGTGTTGAAGCAAAGAAGAGGTTACTACAGTACAGAAGTGTGGCCGCTCACTGCTATACAAC
>CAJNJA010012550.1:0-12818 GCA_905231915.1 Symbiodinium necroappetens | reverse complement strand
TGTGTGTATATATATATATAAAGAGAGATTAGGTTAGGCGCAAGGTAGCTAGAGGTCGGGGAATGTAAGAATAACCCACGGGTTCAACGAGGAACAGTCTGACCAATCGTGCGATTAAGCCGTATATCCTAGGTTCCCCAGTAGTACCCTTTTGCCCTTTCTGTTTTTGGGGTCCCTTCTTAAACCCAAAGAGTAGGACAAAGGGTGCCCTTACTGTTAGGAGTCTACGGGGAAACCTAGTATCGTTTGGGGAAGGTGCAGTGTAGTTAGACGTCGAGGATTGTAAAAGTAAGCTACACCTTACGCCCTAAGTCCTAGACCCGTGCGTAATGACAATGAGAAGTCATGGGGTAGTGGCCTGTTTGGGTGTGCAGCGGGGAGACGAAATTTGGGCAGAGAGCTTTGCGCCCAAGCTGCCGGGACAGTGCCACTGCTCCTAAGGGTCCAGAGGACCGAATACTCAGGTATTTGGGTTTAGTTTAGGGTTTAGGGTGTTTGGGTTTAAAGTAATGGTTCTATCGGTTCGAGTTTTCGAGAGGGTACTTGGACCCGTAGCGTGCACTTGGCACTGTCTGTTGCACCACGTAGTGGTTCGATCGTTTGAGGATTTCATAGAGCTGCCATACATAGGGGCCCGGAGCGGTAATGCCGACCCCCAACGGGGCTGATAGCAACGATGAGCTCTGAACAAACATGAACGATTCTGTGGAAGAGTATACCTGTACCCCACCTACAAACTGGTGGGTTAGGAGTTATGAGCCCTTTGTTATGGGGTATAACACCAAACAGGAGGTTTTTGGATCCCCAGGTATAGTGTTTTCATGTGACTTCTCATTAAGGCACACTGGGGAATAGGACTGCCTTTAGTCTCCATGGTAGTTCCCTTTTTTGCTTCAACCAGTTTATGGTCTGGGTCCTATATTAAAAAGTTCTAGGAGCCCAATAGGTAAACTTAAACTTTTTGGTATATTAAATCCCTACTAGAATTACGAAAAGAAAACTTTTTTGGCCCAGGGTACTGGGCAGCTAAGAAATGGTTTGCTAAAATGGGAGCTACAATGGAGACCATAGGTGGTATTTATCAAGGCCACGGCCGCTGTCTTCGCTTGTCTGCGCGCTTTTTTGGTTTTGGGTTGAGGGTTAAGCTGTTAAGGGTTTAGGTGCCAATTTTGGTCCGACACGTTTTAACCGAGGCTTTCGTTTGGAACTTGATTCTGAATCTGGAGCGGCTGGGGCTGGAGCTGGGCTGGGGCTATGGCTGGGGCTGCTGGGACCTGTGACTGGGGCTGGGGCTGAACTTGACGTTTAGAGGGGGGTTCAAGTTCAAGGTGAAGGAAGACACGCAATTGCTATTTATTTCTGTCTTGAGGCTTGAGAGTTTTTTTGGGGTTTAGGGTTTTGGGCGTTTGGAACCCTGCAGCCCTAGAAGAGCTAAATCAATGAGCCTTCAGGCCCTAAAACCTCAAGCGCCCGCCACGGTCCACCCCACAGTTAGGGCTTATGGATCGAGGATTGAGGGTTTAGGGTTAGGATTTAGGGTTCAGGGTTTATGGTGTATGTATGTATATAATTAATATATATATATATACACACACACACATACAATTGCACGTATGTATATGTAAACTTTGTCCAAGCAACTCATGTTTGAGTTTTTGTTTGTGGGTCTTTTCTGAAGTTCAGGTACACCGAGGGCTGAGAATCCTACGCCTTTTTTCACTAAAACCTCCTTAACCTGATTTAAGTTCAAGGTTTAGGATTAAGAGTTTAGGGGTTATAGGGTTGAGGGTTTATATAGATAGGGTTTAGGTTTTAGGGTTTAGGGTTTAGGGTGTAGGGTTTGGGGTTTTGGGTTTAGGTGTTTGGGTTTAGGGTTTAGGGTGTAGGGTTTGGGGTTTAGGGTTTGGGGTTTAGAGTTTAAGGGTTTGGGTTTAGGCTTTAGGGTTTACTGTATGGGTTTAGGATTCACTTTGGCTGCATCGCTGGGGCCAGTAGAATACACAGTACTCAGTAGCTGTCCCTGAGTTTTTTCAAGGACAACGTCCAATGCCGCTGATGCGCAATCCGCAGCCGTTTTTCCCGCGCGTTTGGGACATGCACGATTGAGTTTTCGGGTGTCAGTGTGGATGTTAGGGGAGCCTTGCTTGGTGTTTTGGGTTTGCGGTTTAGGGTTTATAGGGTCGAGGGTTTGCTTGGTGTTTTGGCTTTTGGGTTTTCGGGCTTGCGTGTTAAACGATGAGCTGAGGTGTTATTTACGGGGCCCATCTTAAGGACTAGTTACTCCTAAGGCTACAAGCCCCAAAGGGTCCTCAGTATCAAATTGCGGCGATATTTACCCAACGCATAATAGTAGAAATTCCTACTCCTGCTATAGGGTTTACCCTATAATTGTAGGCCCTAGAACCTGAAACCTGAGCCTACAACATAATAGGAGTTATTATGGAAACCGTTACTTTCTACTTGCACCCATGTTGCAAGCATCCCATTACAGTACATCATTTCCCAGAGCTGCGCAGGATCTCAAAGGTAGATCCCTTAACTCGAGACCCTGTAGCACTACAGAATACTTGAATTCAGGAATCAAATGTACACCTCGGTATAGCTATACGTTAAACGATGCCACAACCCTATTCTAATCATTAAGGCCCCTACATTACTCTTTTATGGTAGGCCCTACCCACAGGCCCCTAAGTAGTTCGTTTTTGGGACTACCTTCTAGGATTCTACATATAATCCCCAAAAGGAACTTCTTAGGGGCCTATGGGTGCACCCAGAAGCCCTGGGTAAGAGCTGGCCTGCGTTGACAAACAGAACTCGCACCCTAAACGCCTAAACCCTAAAGCCCTAAAGCCTAAGGCCTAAACCCCTAAAGCTCTAAACCCCTAAACCCTAAACCCCTAAACCCCAAGACCCTAAACCCCCAAACCCCTAAACCACGAGGTTGGAGCTTTCTCTCCGCGTTTCGGGAAGGTTACCTAGAGCTCCTTCGGAAGATGGGTGAGTGCTGGTTTAGGGGTTTAGGGGTGTAGGGGTTTAGGGGTTTAGGGGTTTAGGGTTTAGGGTTTATTGTGGGTGTCCTTATCGGTACGGTTGATGATACAGATCCTGCATTACCTTAAGGACCCTAAACTATGGGAATTATGGTTCATTCCTTCTTATGGGTAATGCAGGATTTATATCATCAACCCTCTGTGGCTTGACTGTGGGTGCTAGTGGCAAACCCTAACCCCTAACCCCCCCCCCCCCAAAGCCAAACTCAGTATTCCGAGCGGTGGTATTCAGCTGCGCATGTAGCGAGAGCATAGCCACTCCTCGGATGTACTTAGCTGCAAGTACGTACATATGGACACTGATGCAAACAGTTGCTTTTAGACCAAGCTGTTGCTTGTCCCAGAGCCTGCACCAGGATTTCAAGATTCGTTTACGGCGGCGGGTTTTCTTGGGTGTCTAGGCTCCTGAGTAGGACCTTTCTGCCCTTTGTATTTGGGGCTCTCCTTATTAAAACCGAATATTAGGAAAAAAAGAGTAATTACCCTACCCTAAACCCTAAACCCTAACCCCTACGACTCAGGAGCCTAGGTGTTGCTGGCACGTCCAAACCGGTACGGTGGGGGCGTGGCCAGTGACAAGCGGTCGGCCTCCACAGCCTTTGCCCAAGAGAAGAAAAGGCCGAGTTACAGAAAGTACGGCGCCCCTAGGTTTAGGGTTTAGGGTTTAGGGGTTTAGGTTTTTGGGTTTAGGGTTTAGGGTTACAGAAAGTACGGCGTCCCTGGTACCCATAGGCCCCTAAGTAGTTCCTTTTTGTGGTTTATATTTAGAATCCTATCAGGAACTCCCAAAAAGGAACTACTCAGGGGCCTATGGGTAGTACCCTAAACCCCTAAACCCGAAACCCTGGACCCTAAGTTCATGCAAGGCTTCCCTTGTGGATTTGCTTCGCATCGGTTGATACGATGCTCTGTAGAGGTTGAGTTCGGGTCTAGGGCCTTCGGCGTATGCCCAGACTGGATATCGTGCACATGCCTTCCTCAGCTTTGGGCTTAGGGTTTAGGGCCACTCATTGTTGAGGGCCATTTAGGGGTTAGGGTTTAGGGACATGTAGGGTTGAGGGTTAGAGGGCCATTTCGGGTTGAGGGCTTAGGCGCCTCTGCCTTTTCCCAGTTCTGCCTTTTTTTGGGGTTTTTAGGGGTTCAGGGTTTAGGGGTTTAGGGTGCAGGGTTTAGGGGTTTAGGGCTTTAGGGGTTGAGGGTTTTAGGGGTTTTTAGGTGTTTTAGGGTTTAGGCTTATAGGGTTTAGGGTTCAGGGTAGTTCCTGCTGCTGGGCTGGCCAAGTTTCTACGGGAGCCCCAAAACGGAACTACAATGGCGAGAAAAGGTACATGTAGAAGCCACGCCCGAAGGTTTAAACCCTACACCCTAAAACCCTAAACCCCTGAACGCTGAACTCTAAAGCCGTAAAACCTCAGCCTTAAACCCTAAACCCTAAACCGTAAAATCTACATGTACCGTTTAGGGTTTCCGGGGACTCGGCATCCATGGGTTCTGTGGCCGGGGCTGGGTTTGGGCTGGCGCCTTGCTCTTTACGGTTTAGGGTTTGGGGTTTAGGGTTTTTGTTAGGGTTTAGGGTTTAGGGTTTGGGGTTTAGGTTTTTTTTTAGGGTTTAGGGTTTCTTTAGGGTTTAGGGTTTATCGGTTCCGTACTTCCAAAGCGTTGTCGTGGCTGGCTGGCAAGCAGCTGAGCCATACCAGCTGGGTAGCAACACAATGGTAGTATAGCGCTAAACACGAAACCCTCGTTGTCTTGTTGTTGGCTGAGGGGCCTGACTGCAGGAACCTCACCTAGCTGTCCCGAAACCATGCAGCCCAACACATAGAGCTACCCTAAACCGCATACCGGTTTAGGTTTCAGGGTTTAGGGTTTAGGGTGTAGGGTTTAGGGTACCCCCCCAAACCCCAAGCCCCTAAACCTTATAAACCCTCGAACCACTTGACTTCGCGCCCGGCGAGGAGGAAGATTGGGTCCGACGATTGGATCTGAAGGCGTTTGCAGACGAGGTCGAGGTGCGATGGGGGTTCTATATTATTGTTGCATGCTATTACGGTTACATATTTCTAAGGGCTTTTCGAGAATATATGCGGGGTGCAGTTTGTATAATGTTGCTATAACAAAGCTGCCTGCACCAAAACCCTAGACCCTAAACCTCTGAGCCCCAAACCCTGTAAACCCAAAGCCCTACAAACCCTAAACTTTAAACCCTAAACCCCAAACCCCATAACACCTATATAATTTAAACCCCTCAACCCCAAACCCCATAACCCCTAAACCCTAAACCCACGCCCGAACCGAAACCTTTGCACTCTAAGCATTCCTGGACAGAGCTCCAGGTTTCCCGAACCCGAAACCTAAACGCACATAAGCCCCACCTTAGGGTTAGGATTTAGGATAGAGTTTCGGGTTTAGGGTTTAAGGTTTAGGGTTTAGGGTTTCGTTTAGGGGTTAGGGGTTAAGGGTTTAGGGCTTTAGGGTCCCAAAAACCTACCGTTTCAGGTTTCTTTATTCTGGTGTCGTTTCAAGACTTCGGCAAAAAAACGGGGGCGTTTTTGGGCTACAGATACTGGCCCTGAGCCGACGCAATGCGCGAAATCCCGAGCCCGAGACCGAACTCCCGAACCTTGAGCCCTAAGCCCTAAGGCATAATCCCTAACCTTAAGCCCAAAACCCCAAACCCAAAACCATCTAAACCCTAAACCCACCAGCCCCGCCCCCCCACCCCCGCCAAACCCTAAACCCTAAACCCGAAGATAGGCTTTAAGCTTCAGGGTTTAGGATATTTTGAGGTTTACGAGAGTTTAGGGTTTGGGGTTCAGGATTTAGAGTTTGATTAGGGGTTTGCGGGCTTAGGCTTTAGGATTTAGGTTTAGAGTTTAGGAATTCGGGCTTAGGGTTCAGGGTAAACTCCCTATAGTCTCCATTGTGGTTCCTTTTTTTTTGTACCTTACAGGATCCCAGACCCCAAAAGGAACTACAATGAAGACTGAAGGTCTAAGCAAGGGTTCCTTGAACGCACCTCCTTCAACTAAGCTCCTGAGTAGTACCCATTTGCCTTTTTCTTTTGGGGTTCCCTTATTATAGGAACAAGGGTACCCTGATTGTCAAGCGGCTACTGGCGAACCTAGTCAAAGTGTTCTATGAAAACTCAGGCTATACGGGTCTTCATAATTAGGGAGATATTTGAATAGAAGTAGATCAAGAGGCCGTTAGGAATAGTCTAATGGTACGATTGATGATGTAAATACCGCATGACCTTAAGGACCCTAAACTATGGAAATTAAGGCATACTCCTTACTATTGGTAATGCAGGATTTATATCATCAACCCTAGAAACCCAATAAGCCCTCTAAACCCTGTTTCACCCTATTTCACCCTATAAACCCTAGAAACCCTAGAAATCCTATAAACCTTTTAGAGAACTATCCTTATGGGGTCTGGGAACCGTATGGGAGTACGAGGAGAAGCTGGCCCAGCATCGGAGGGCCTTCCTCGCCAGCCGGAGCAGCATGGCCCGGAACTTCGCGAGATGGGGCCTGAAGAGGGGAGCCCCCCTAAACCCTAAAAGCCCTAAAAGCCTTAAACACGGTTTAGGGTTTCGGGTTTAGGGCCCGAGGGTGAGTTTAGTTAGGGTTTAGTGTTTCGGGTTTGGGGCTTAGGGTTCAGGGTTTAGGGTTTATAGGGTTTACCCATAGGCCCCTAAGTAGTTCCTTTTGTGGTTTATATAGATAGAATCTTATAAGGTAATCCCAAACAGGAACTACTTAGGGGCCTATGGGTAGGGTTTAGTGAGCTCAGCACGAGTCGAGGCAGCTGGAGGAGCAGCTCCAGCGAGTGGTGAAGGCGGCAGTGGAGGAGGTGATGCACCCAGGAGAGGAGGTCTGACAAGGTCTGCACCAGAAGGGAAGCCGGAAGAGAAAAGTTTAGACATATGGTTTAGGGTTTAGGGTTTAAGGTTTAGGATTTAGGGTTTAGAAAGAAGTAGTAAAGATGCCCCGGTATTTTCTTGTACGTTTAGACCAAAGTGTACCTCAGAACCCTTCTCTAGAAAAGAAAGCCTCTGCATGAAATTTTCAGAACTCCCAATTCTGCGATCCCAGGCGCCTGCGAACACCCTAAATCCCTTTAGGTGTTGTTGTAGGTAGTTTTGTAGGTTTTCCAAACACCTTAACCTTATAAACCCTAAACCCCCAAAAGTAGATAGAATAATGGCCCAAAACCCACAAAAGGCTATTATTCTACATACTTTTGGGGTGCAGGTCAACCCTACTTGGAGGCCCAGGGGACTTAGTAAGTGGGTTACAAGTAGAGCTATAAGTACCCTAAATGGAGTTACCCTAATTATAACCCTACTTATAACCGACTTAGTAAGTCCCCCGGGCCTCCAAGTAAACCCTAGACGTTAGGCTTTTCCTCAACCCTCGCTACATCTTTTGTGAGGCTTTGGGCGAGCGCCTCCGACAGGAGCAGGTGCCTTTCTCGGGTTTAAGGCTGAGGGCTCACGATGAAGGGGTTTAGGTATACTTGGTAGTAGGGTTTAGGGTTCAGGGTTTAGGGTTTAGGTTTAGGTATATTTTGGTTTAGGGTTTAGGTCTATTTCGAGTTGCAGGGTGTTGCGCCCAGGGTGTGGCACGCGCAATTTTGTTGTGTAGGGTGGTCTTGCAAACCGCAGCATGCAACTTTTCATGTGCAGTTTAGGGTCTTCCTTGTTGCACCACGATCTGTTGTTTCGTTTGTCCCTAGACCCTAAACCCTACACCCTACACCCTAAACCCTAAGCCCTACACCCCAACCACTGAACCCGTTATGATTAGGGTTGTTTGGGCCACCCACAGGGGTGGCAAACTCTCCTGGGTTCATCGAGCCTTGTGTTGTTTACCTCAAGACTGTGGGCAGAGGCACAAAAACCCTAAACCCTAAACCCAAAACGGCTTAGCACTTCACACTACCCATAGGCCCCTAGGTAGTTCCTTTTTGTGGTTTATACTTAGAATCCAAAAAGGTAATCCCAAACAGGAACTACTTAGTGGCCTATGGGTAGGCTCTAACAACAAAACACTTGGGCGTCTGGCACCCTGAACCTACACTAAACCCCATAAAATCTAAGGACACTAATTCAAGACTCTGTTTGTGAATCATGTCGCATTTTATCATGGTATCAGCCCAAGTGATTTTTCAACTAAGTATTTTGCTTTGATCATGGGCGTTTAAATGAACCCCGTTTTTTGGAAGAAGCCCGAAACGGGCCATACACTCTGATCATTAAGTTATGGCGTAGGGTTATACTATACGCCGTTTAGATCCAGCCCCTTCTTGATGATGTGTGACTCGCCGATCTATGTGGGGGTAGTTCTTTAAAGTAGGGTCCCTTTTTGGGTCCCTAGCACAATACGGCACCCTTATAAAAAGGACCCACAAAGGGACCCGAATTTAAAGAGCTACCCATGCACGAAAGACAGGGGCCAGAGGACATGCGGCACTTGCGACGTGTCGTGCCCCTTGGCAGCACAGGAAGCGGGTAGTATAGAAGCCTAAATAATTACCAATATTACCGTTAGGGTTCCTTGTAATAATAAGACTAATAAAGGAGCCCAAAACCCTATTCGGAGTATTAAGGCCCCTACATTGCGTGCGGTCTGGGCTTTCGATTCGCAGTGGTATCCCTCTGGAAATGTCCATAGTGACAACTGAGAAGACTTATTCTAATCACTATCGAGACCCCTTTCTCGGAAACCGTGCAGGTTTTTTTTTCGGTGTTTGGGCTTAAGTGCTGCAGGTTTGAGATTGATGTGTCGGTGTTGAACATGAAACAGTTACGGGTCTCCGCAAGCCGGGAGTCCACTAGAGAGCGACTGATAGAGACCCCGGCCTGAAGCCTACCTTAAACTACCAAAACCTACCTTTTTTTTATAGGGCCCCTATACAGTTTTTTATGCAGTCTATATTAGGATTTAGAACAAGAACCTACGAAACGTAGGTTATGGTAGCTTAAGGGAATTAATTACCAAGAAATAGCAGAGAAATAAAGTACACCCGAAACCCCCAAACCCGATACCCCGGTCACAGAAAATCGTGAAATGTTCTGTTAACACATATACAAATCTAAAAGTATATTTTAGCATATATATATATATGTTGGTGCCTTGTTTCCGTAGCTCGTCCCTGCTTACGATATTTACGCGTTTCTTTCTGTCTTGTTGCACATGTGTTTGAATACTACCAGCAGGTTCCCCCAACCAACCACTTGCAAAAGCAAAAACAAGCGTGAATAATGCGACGAAGGGTGTTCAACATGAATCCCAGACAATACACTGCAAAATCCCTAAACCCTACATTGCAAAATCCCTAAACCCTAAACCCCAGACCTTAAGCCCTAGACCCTTAACCCTAAATCCTAAATCTCTTCAGACCCCGAGACCCTAACCCTCAAGCCCTTGTACAGCCTTGATACAGCCCGAAATGAAACGCCGAAAGGAACCCTTACAGGAGCCTTAGCCACCACAAAATACTTAAAAATCTAAACCCTCAAGCACAAGACCCAAAAACCTCCGAAAACTCCAGAACCCTCAACCCGAAATCCTGTTTTGCTACCCTTGTAGTACCCTCGCCTTGCAGAACCCTTCAGAGGGGAAAACCCTAAACCCTAAATCCTCAACACCGAGGCTCTGGAGCGACCTTCTAGCCGTTGTTGGTCTCGGGTCGCCACTCGTTTGGGTTTAGGGTTTGTAAGTCTCGAGAACGGCAAGCTCATCCTTCGTGATGCTCGTGAGGCTAGAAGACCAAGCATACACTTCTTACCGAGTCGCCTAGCCATTCAAAGAGACCTCAAGCCAACCCTGAAAACTGCAGCCCAAGCCCTAATTAATCCATAAACCCCTCAGCCCTACACCCTCAACACCCTGCCTACATCCTAAACATTCTAAAACCCTCACCACCCGTAACCCCTAAACCCTAAACCCTAAACCGTTTAAAACGTCCTAAAAAACCCCACATATCCTGAACACCGCTTCAAACCAGAGCTCCTGGCTCGCAACACCATCGAATTGGGTCCCTGTTTTGCCTGTAGTATCTAGTATCATATAGAGTTTAGGGTTTAGGATGTAGGGTTTAGGATTTAGGGTTTAGGGTATAGTATGAGTATCATATAGAGTTTATAAGTTTAGGATGTAGGGTTTAGTACGATGTACTCCAAAAGCCCATGCCAAGCATTCAAAGCCCCCTGATATCAAGCCTAAAGAATTGGCGCGGACATCCCCTGATCGTCCCCATGCAGCTGTCCTGCGAAAGACTCCAAGCCGGAACCGTATTCTGATTTTCGGAGCTGCCGCCGTAAACCTTACGCCCAAAGAAGTAAAGTCCTAAACCCCTAAACCCCAAACCCTAAACCCTGAACCCTAAACCCTAAACCCCGAAGCGGCGAAGCTCTAAACCTCTGAACCCGTAAACACCCGTAAACCCTTAAACCCCTAAAGCTTTAATCCCCGAAATCCTGAAACCCCTAAACCCTTAAACCCCGAAATCCTGAAACCCCTCAACCCTCCTCAAACACTGAAATCCTTGCTTAAACCCCTAAACCCTCCCTATAAACCCTACCCATAGGCCCCTAAGTAGTTCCTTTTGTGGTATATGTTTAGAATGAATGCTATAAGGTACGTCCAAAAAGGAACTACTTGGGGGCCTATGGGTAAACTCTAAGACACCGTGCACGCCGGCCCGGGGATGTCTCCGAATCCGAGTAGAAGCCCGCACTGAAACATTTCAGAGGAACCCTTTAAACAAAAAACTTTAGGAAGCCTAAATAGCACGCTAAAAAACAACTTGAAACAGCCTAAGCAACGACATTAAAGCCGATTGAAAAACTGAAAACCTTAAACAACGGAAAAACAACACTTCAACACCCATTAAAAAAAAAACAGAAACATGAAACACACTCACACACACACACACTCTCAAAGAAGCCTCACTGGAGGCTTTGGATGTCTCCGAATCCGATCACCATCCTGGCGCTCAGCCTCTGGAGCCTTGGCATGTCAATAACCATAGGCCCCTAAGTAGTTCCTTTTTTGTGGTTTTATGTTTAGAATCCTATAAGGTAATCCCAAAAAGGAACGACTTTGGGGCCTATGGGTAACCTAAACCCAAAACCCGAGCCCTAAACCTTAAATAGTGGGTATTCAGGATATAAGAGAGGTTACTTGGCATGCCTAGGCAGGCTCTTATAGGTTCGCAAAAGGGGGTTCGCTGAAAAAGGTTTAGGGTTTGGGGTTTGGGGGGGATGCTTGTAGTTTAGGGTTTTTAGGGTTTGGGGAGCTGGTAGAGGCGAAGCACGGAGCCCGGGACCCCACAGTCGGTGAAACCCTAAACCGCAAAACCCTGACGCCCTAAAGCATCCTAAAAGCCGTAGAAGCCCTAACGCCTCCATCCCTAAGGCTCCATGTGCCTAAATAGTGTATACTTAGGCCTTAAAGGGGTCCCTATATAGGTACTTTAAGGCCAATGTATATGCTATGTGGGCGCATGGAGCCTTTGGGCGTCCCTTCAGCCTTCAACTGCCCTGAAGACGGAGCCCAGGACCCACGCTCGCTGGACCATGGTTGGGCATCACGTCATCCACGGAGGCCCGGCTTTAGGCTGTAGGGAGCTTAGGGTTATGAGTTTAGGATGTTGGGTTTAGGGTAGGCCTAAACCTTAAGGGACACGAATCATGAAAAGCTGAAAGCCTTATCAAGGCAAAAGCCCTACAACCTTAACACTGAACCTCATATAACCTTAACCCAACGCCCGAAAAATGTAAAAAAGCACACACGTGAACGAATCATAACACGCTGCTCACTGAGATACAACTCCCAGGATACAGTGCTTAGGGCTTTTAGGGACATACCTAAAGAATCCCAAACACCAAAATCCCCGAACCCTAAACCCTAAACCCCTCTCCTATGCAAGTCTGAGGCCGAATACCCGAAATCCTAAACAGGAGCCCTAAACCCTAAACCCTCAACCCCACCCATAGGCCCCTAAGTAGCTCCTTTTTGGGGATTACCTAAACCCTAAACCCATGGAATCCGAACACGCCGAAACATGAACCCCCAAGGCTCCATGTACCCATATAGTCATATAGTATAGACTCTAAGGTACCTATAGAGGAACCCCTTTAAGGCCTAAGCATACACTATTTGGGTACATGGAGCCTTTGGGGGGACTCTCAACCCCTGAATGCCAACATGCCGAAGGCTACAACCGGATAGATGCGAGTGGCCACTACTCGAGCCGAAGCTTTGCTGTGGGCAGCCTCTGGCGCAGGGCGGTCGACTGGTGCCTTGTCCTTCCCTGGACCCCAAGACTATGCAGAATAATAGCCTTTTCTGGGTTTTGGGTCATTAATACTTTTGCGGGTTTAGGTCTTATATAAAGCCATGGGAAAAGCCGAAACCCTAGTCCCTAAGCCCTAAACTCTAACCCTATAAACCCTAATCCCCAAGGCCTAATTAGGAGTTCTATTCCCTAAACTCGAATTGTGGGTTCTTTCAGCATTCTATAGGGTTTGTACTATTGGGTCGAGGGTGTTAGGGATTTGGGGTTTTTAAGGGGGGCCGATAGGCCATAGATGGAGTTACAGGGTCAAGGGTTTTAGGGCGTAGGGCGTTTACGGGATTTTGGGATTCGGGGGTTTTGGACGTAGGGTTTTCGGAGTGCTTTTTGAGGATGGCCAGTGCTCTAGTGTTCTTAGGGATTTTTGATGTCCATTAGTTGTGAAAACACGGCGTTTCCCTG
>CAJNJA010012549.1:0-13066 GCA_905231915.1 Symbiodinium necroappetens | reverse complement strand
CCCCCCCCCCCCCCCCCAGAGGCATCGCAGGTTTTCCCTTCAAACCCTGAACCCTTAGAACCCTATAAGCCCTAAGCAAAGACACAGCCGGTACCCCCTGAACCCCCAAACCCTGTAAAACCCCAAATCCTGTGGACCCAAGAAAAGGTTTAGGGTTCAGGATTGAGGATTTCGGGTTCAGGGTTTAGGGTTTAGGGTCCAGGGTTCAGGGTTTAGGGTTCAGGGTTGCTGCCCCAGGGGCATGGATTATCCTCGCAAGTTCGCTGGCTTCGAACTCGAAGTCCTGCGGCGAAATGCAAGCTAACCTGATGCTGTAACCGCTTTCAATGTAGCGTTTGTAGGGTTAAAGGGCCGGCATAGGGGTCAAGTTACGGTTATGGGCCTTCTGGCTAAGGTCCACGGCGTAAGGGATCAGGGGTTGTAGTGCTGAGGCTACAGCCCAGCAAAGGGAAAATCATTCCAAACACTTGTGCTGCTTATGTTTGCTGGGGGAGGGGGTTCGAAGCTTCAGGACATGAAGGGTTGAAGCTTGAAAGGGTTCTTGGGTCCGGGTTCAAGCTTGGGGACAATTGGGGTCTAGGGCAGTGTAGGCTTTGAGGTTTCGTTTCTTGGGCTTTAGGGTCTAGGGTTTTGGTAGACCCTAAACCCTAAACCCCAAACCCTTAGAAGCCTTGAGTTTAGGGTTCTGGTAGAAGCCTTGAGTTTAGAGCTCGTTCTTTGGTCTTCCAGCTCTGTGCCCCCCAAAGAGAGTCCAGAACTCCTTGATCAAGGAAGAGGGTTTAGGGTTTAGGGGAAGCCTCCTTATCTCAATCAGCCCGGCTTCTTGTTGTGGCTTGAAAGGACTATTAAAGAGAGCACCGACCTGCATAATCCTTACATCCTTAAGCTGCTCTATATTAATCTGTACCCCCAACGCCCTGATCTCTCCAAAACCTTCTTCTAGTTAGCGACGCCCATACAGACTCTGTAGAAAGTATGGCTGTTGTTATAAATAAAATCGCAACAAGTGTGCAAAAACCCTACGACCATCCTACAATAGCCTACCCCAAACCGCCAGCCTTGCAAGACCCTATGCTAGCAGCTCCTCACCATCCTGCGCAGATTCTTTGGACCCAGCTCGTGAAGACCTTCCAACGCTTTGCGAGAGGTGGAGGGGTATGCAATGCCGGTACTTCTCGTGATGACCTCTACCGGATGATACAGAGACACCAAGAAACGAGGGTTTTGGCAAGACACCTAAATCCCAAGCCCCAAACATCAAGGAACCCAAGAAAATTAAGTGTCTGAATCATTCAGGCACTTAGGGTTCAAGGTGTACTACAGGGTCTGTCTGAGGTATCTTTAGACGGAGAGTCTCCCCACTGTCTAGGTGCCGGTGTATCCGGCTTAGGGTTTAGGGTTTAGGGTATGATATTGAAGATTAGTCCTCTACAAACAACAACAAGCCTCAGTAGAATGTCAAGCTTCAAGCCCTAAGGGTCCACGTACCTAAATAGTATATACTTGGGCCTTAAAGCAGTCCCTATTTGGGTACTTTGGGGCCAAAGTATCTCCTATTTCGGTACATGGACCCTTAGGGAAGCATATTCCCGTCAGCCCCTAAACTGAGGTCTCCTGCATTCGACGGGCTGTCCGAGTTCTGGCCCCTCGAAGAGAGAAGCAGTGCACGACGCTACAAAAACACTTCAACCAAACTTTGCAAAAGAAACCACTCAGTTCTCTCCCGTTCTCATGCATACCTTGACATGAACGTTTATACCCACATATAGGGGTAGCATGTGTATGTGTATATATGTATATATAAGTATTCATGTTTGTACATACTCGTGTACACTGTGTCACTCAAATAAAATGTCTGTGTGCTTGTATAATCCCGCGATAAATCTTCAGACCTGAGCGAAGACGTTAGTTTTACATACAAGAACCAAGCACATGAAATAGGATTTGCACTCAAAACCCAGCACCCTAAACCCTTAATCCAGAACCAGAATGAATCACACTCTCCCAAAAAAAACCCAAACCCTAACCCCCAAACCTTCAACCCCATCACATAGAATGTTTATGTAGTGCCCAGTATCGAAACACTTACAATACCCCGAAAAGCCCTTAAGGAACCCTAAACCCGAAACCCCCACAGTCACTCTGAAGAACCCTAAACCCCCTTAACGACTCTTGTCGCACCCTTCAGGCCCTCAGGCCTTAAGGAACTCAAAAAAACCCAAACTATGGGATGGGACCCCCAGAGGCACTTCAAGCCTTAAGGAGCCCTAAAACCCCCAAAATATGGGACCCTGAGTTGCACTTCAGGCCTTAAGGAACCCCCCCCCAAAAAAAAATACCCAGAATATGGGACCCTGAAAGGCACTTCTTAACCCGAAACCCCCAAAAAAAGGGGGCCCCTGAAAGGCGCCCTACACCCGCGTACTTTGCTCCCTTCTGGGTCGCCGGGCCTACGTGTCGCTGACTCCTCCAGGGCGCCAAGGCTTCAAGACTGTAAGGGTTTAGGGTTCAGGGTTCAGGGTTAAGGGTTT
This sequence comes from Symbiodinium necroappetens, assembly GCA_905231915.1. Taxonomy (NCBI): domain Eukaryota; class Dinophyceae; order Suessiales; family Symbiodiniaceae; genus Symbiodinium; species Symbiodinium necroappetens. The sequence goes on along the minus strand of CAJNJA010012549.1, from coordinate 10,535 downwards.
AGGGTTAAGGGTTTAGGGTTCAGGGTTTAGGGTTCAGGTTTTGGGTTTAGGGTTTAGGGTCTAAGGTTCAGGGTTCAGGGTGTAATGTTGGGGTTTCGGGTTTGGGGGTTTGGGGCCTCGGACTTAAGGCTCAGAGTTTAGAGTCTGCATAGGTCTTTTGTGGCTTGGGGGTTAAGGGCTTAGGGGTTTAGGGTTTCGGGCCTTATGGGGTGTAAGGGCTTAAGGGTTTAGGGTTTTGGGCCTTATGGGTTGAGGGTTTCGGGGTTTAAAGCTAAATATCTCACGGCCTTCTTGATTAGACTAAGGCTCTTTAACGGGTTCTGGAATGGTGCTTCAAAGAGCTTTAACAGTTTCGATGCAGGGTCCAGTTTTTACAGAAAGTTTTGGTTCCTGACAGGGTTCCATACGGACATCTTTTATGCTTTCGGAGTTCTAGGGCTGGGGCTTCAAATATTGGAATTGGGTGTTGGAGTATATTCTACACGAATCATACAAGGACTACCAGGAAATTTACTCCTTATAGTTACTAGATTCCGAACAGGACGAATCAGGTGGTTGGGCGGTTGGGTTTAGAGTCAGAGCCTAGACTTCAGGATTTATCCTTTGGGGGCATGCGGTCCCGATACAGGAATGCTGCGGTACTCACTTAGATGAGGGGTTCCTTTCGACAAACCCTAAACTCTAAATCCTAAACCCTAAACCCTAAACTCTAAAACTTAAACCCTAAACCCTAAACCCTAAACCCCAAACCCTATATACCCTAAACCCTACAGCCAAAACCTTTGCACCCTCAACCCTGAACTGCTAAACCCTAAGCCCTACCTGTAACCGAAAAGACCTACCTTTTTAGGGTTCCTTATTATGGTTTCTATATACAGTTCCTTAAAAAGGTAGGTCTTTGTGGTTACAGGTAGACCCTATTTCACCTAAACCTTTACACCGCCGACCCAAGAACAGGCCTTCTCGACCTCCACTTTCCTCTCTAGCCTTTGCAGGATCTCTTTCATCAGGGTCTCGCCTGCCAGCTGAAGTTCAGGTCTTCGGGGTCTAGGGTTTATAGGGTTCTGGTGTTGAGTCCAGCGTGCCTAAACCCTGCATCCTAAACCCTAGACCCCGAAATCCAAAACCCCCCAAAGCATCAGTCTTCCAATGACAGAAGGGCCCCTGGCACAAGCGGCGATGACAGCTTGCCTGGATTTGGAATCGGCGCAAAAACTGCTGCCAGCCTTGGCTGCAACAGGTTGTGCTCGGAGGCCGAACTGACCACTGGGAGACATACCGTTGATGATATACATCCTGCATTATCCATAATAAGGAATAGACCATCATTCCCATAGTTTAGGGTCCTGAAGGTGATGCAGGATTTATATCATCAACAGTACATTATGATGTACCCCTAAACCCTGTTCTTATCCTCCAGTCCCCTATATCCAGCAAGGCCGCCAATGCTCGTTGAGGACCTGCATCCGGGCCTGCTTCGATTCCAAGTCCTCCTAGGTGGCGGTTTAAGGTTTCAGGTTTAGGGCTTAGGGGGAGTCGAAGGGCTTATAAGGGTTCCAAAAGGGCTCCATCAGGGTTCTACTCGGGGTTTAGAAGGAGTCTACAAGCGTTCAGCTAGGCTCCTCTTAGCCGTTTCCTGGGCTGCGAAGGTCTGATAGGGATTCACACTACAGAGGCTTATTCTAGGTCGTTGGAGGGGCCTCAAAATTGCGGGTCTGGGGTGCAAGCTTCGTGTGATTGTGTAAGAGTGCAGGCTTAGAAACCAGTAGCCCTAAACCGTAAACTGAAACCCTAAACGGCCCCAAACCCTGAACTTGAACCCTTAAACATGTATGGTGTGGCGTTGAGGGGTTAGGATGCAGCATTGAAGCTTGAAGGCTTTTTGGTCAAAATTGCTCTTGGGATTGTGGAGAAATATGAGCAAGCTCGGGTACACGGCTGAGGCAGGGTTTAGGGTTTCGGGTTTAGGCTTCGTGAGCTTGCCTGAAGTCTCCTGAACTATGAGAGGCATGGCAGGTTGTGTTCTGTATTGCGGATCGGATTAGGGAGTTCATCAACGCTGACATCTCGAACCCATAAACATCCATAAACCCACCCCTACACCGGGCGATGCGGACAATGCCCAACCGACCGAATGCCAAGAAGCGCTGGCTTCCCCCATGCGTTGCGCTACCTCCAGGTAGTCAGTAACGGACGGTATCATGGTTGAGCTTTTTGGGGTTGGGGGTTTAGGGTTATTGAGTTCCGGGTTAAGCTTTTGACAATTTGATGTAGTATAGGGGCCTTCATAATTCAATAGAATAGCGTTTTGGGGCCCAGTCTACTATAACTATAATAAAGAACCCCAAAAACTAGTATAGACAACTAGTATGGCCCCTATAGTACGAGTCTAGGGGACTGGGGTCGGTGCTGCAAGCCGGTCTCGTCTCGACCAACTGTTTGATTACCCGGCGAAGAGTGCGCTGATCTGCTGACTGCGTGAAATTAGGGTTTAGGGTAAGAAATGGGCCTTAACGAGTAGAACGAGGTTCGGTATGATTCCAGGGTTGATAGATAGCAGCCGATTTTTGTCGTTAGGCCCGATGTCTAGGCACCTATATAACGGTCGCCCACTGTACTGTACTACAACTGTAAGCCCAAATAGAATCATAATATAGGGGCTTAAATAATTAGAACAGGCCTTTGGGGTAAGTTATACTAAACCTATAGTCAGAAACCCTAAGGGGAAATCTTGGTAACTATTTATAGGCTTCTATAGCACACCCCGAGAGCCGCACTTTGCCAACCCATATACCTACAAACCCTTGCATAAGCCTGAGTTTGTGAGCCGTTCATAAACCTATAACCCTCCCTGGACCGAAGTTATATAGTGGTAACTAACTGCCTCCGAGATATAGACCTTAAACCCCTAAACTTCGCTAAACCCTAAACCCTGAACCCTAAGCCCATAGTTTATGTAAAAAACGCCGGAGATCTCCCTCCGCAGCCTGGCATGCGACGCAATCGGAAGCTACAGCCCTATGCAGTCTTTTGGGGTTTTAGGGATGTGGGTTTAGTGGCTTTGCAGCTTGGGGCTTTCGGGTCTATAGGGCTTTACGAAATTTTCCAGGTAAAGATGAAGAGGTTTTGGGTTTAGGGTTTGGGGAAGAACCTAGCAAGTGAGTAGTTTCTGGTAGGACACAGTAAGGTAGGTCTATGGTTTGGCGCCAATATGCACATGAGATTCGCGTGGAGGGACGCTAGCAGTTCGCGAGGCTGATCTGCTACCGGATTCTGCTCCGGGTCATAGAGGCCTAAATAATCACATGTTTGCTTAAGGTTCCTTGTCCTAAGAACCAACCCCCCGTGAACACTTATACGGCCATGGTTGCTTAAGGGCTCAGGCGACTGAGTATTCCAGGTCAGATGCAGATTTTAGGGGTTCAGGGTGCTGTTTAGGAACCGTTACAGGAGCTCTTAAATGAACACGGCTCAGGACTAAACCGTAACCGCTGTACCCTTACAGGAACCCTTAAAGGAGCAAACCCCCAATAACTTGCATCGGAGGTGCGTACAGCTTGTCTCCCTGTAACGCCGATTGCTGGTAGCTCTTTCGGTCACCGAAGCTGATGTGGACATGGGTTGGCCTGAATAGGGTTTAGGGTTTAGGGTTTAGGGGTTGAAGGCGGAACTCTGTTGGGAAGGGTTTAGGGTTTAGGCACTTTTGCCACGGGGAGGCTCGAAGGTTCGTTAGGCTCCGCGGACGACTGCGCTGTTTGTTTCTGGCTGGCTCTTACGAGGAAATGGCCAAGGCCTTTAATCCCAAACGAAAAGGCATGAAACAAATTGTGAAAACAAGAAGGCGTAGACCCCAATGGCTCAACAGCCCCAGCGCCTGATTTGCCCAAAGGATCCCACAAGCCAACAGCCCGAAAGGCCTGAACCCGGCCAAAAATGCCATAAACCAAATACAACCAACAAACACCCTTCAGCCTATCACGAAGACCCGAAACCCAAAACCCTAAGACCCCAGGCCCCAAGGACCTCACGGCCCTGCAGGGTTGAGGGCTTAGGGTTATGAACAAACCTCAACGCTCAAGACCCGAAAGACTACAAGCAAGACTACACCCTAAGGCTCCGAAGAGGGTCTTGGGCTTTCTGGGGGAGGAGTTGGTCTTGGGGGCTAAGTTGGGGATCTCACTACAAGGGCCCACGAGCCTTACATAAGTTCTGCCTGTTTTTCGTGTCCACTCTTAACATTTCTTCGGGAACCCTTTTTAGCCGAATCTCTCTCAACCCTCTACATGATCGTAAACCCATAAACCTTATGCCCTTAATCCGAAACCCCGAACAACATTCGTCTAGCAAGACTGCAAAAACCTGTTGACGAGGACATGTTTTCTGACATTCGTGAATCCGATGTAGCGCCTGTGGAGGACGGCTCTTCGCCGCTTCTTTTCCTCCAGGCGCCTGAGCTCCGCCGCCTGAGGTGTAGGGAGTCTAGGCTTTAGGGTTTAGGGCGTAGGGTTCAGGGTTTGGGGTTCAAGGATTAGGCTTTAGAGTATGACGACAAAGCTGGTTTCGGCTTCAACACACACGCACACACATATGTCAATCTGTCTGCATGTATGCACAGGCGATGGACGACTGAAAGGCCTTCTAGATGCATTTGGGGTTTAGGGTTTAGGGCTTAGGGGTGGATTGATGGATGGATGGATGGATGGATGGATGGATGGATGGAGGCGACCCTGGCATGCACACATCGTTTCTGTCTTCCGTTGCAACACAGAGAACTCCTTGGTCCATTCAACCTCGCCCCTAGCGCCCAGACCCCAAACCCTAAACCCCAAAGCCCTATAACCCTAAACCCTACCTGGACCCCACAGAACCTACTTGTACCTTTTAGGGCTCCTTATTATGATTTCCTCATATAAGTCCTTGAAAAAGGCAGGTTCTTTGGGGTCTAGCTAAACCCTAACCCCCAAAAACCCTAAACCCAAAACCCGAAACCCGAAACCCCAAAGCCTCCATCTTTTCGATATCGACGGTCGCAGCCCAGGCCGGGTTCTCAGTGAAGGTCTGAGCGGCCAAATCCTTCGGGCTGCTTCTCTTCCCAGAGTCATCGTTTAGCGTTTCTAGGGATTTTAGGGCTTTTAGGGTGTTTAGGGTTTTAGGGTTTTTAGGGTTTTTAGGGTCTTTAGGGTTTTGGGGTTTAGGGTTTAGGGGTTCAGCGTTTAGATTTCCCTGGAGGCTCATACCGTAACTCCCTCTCGGGAAGCTTGTCTTATTGTGGTTAGTATCTGCTATATAGATGAATAGGTACCCCAAACACTAAAATGGGGTAGGGTGTGGTTTGGGATTGAGGGGGTTGGATTTCTGGATGAGGGTGTGTCGCTCTTTGGAGGCCGCTGTGTCTTTACGGAACTTCCTGTAAGAACCCATGACGCGCAAACCACCCTAAACCCTGAACTCCCTAAACTCAAAGCTTGACTGAAGCCCAACATGCCTGTAATGACAGTTTTTTCAAAACGGGGCATGTAAGGCGATTAAGTAATGTCGAGGCCTCAACAATTGGAGTAGGATCTGGGCACATATCGCAATATGCATACATAGGAGACTATGTAGAGACACTATTCCAATGTACACCGCCCCCGATGTGAAGCCATTAAGTATGTCAAACCTGTAGCTCCAAGCCCTGCGGAATAGTAGGATCTGACACCTAAATCATAAGGAACAGCGGTATACACTTAAAAACATGGGTTGTTGGATCCCAGGAGCTCGCGTCTCGGTAATTCCTCAGAAGCTCCTAAGGCTATCCTCATCTCCAGCTACTCCCTTCAGAACGAAACTGTGGTATATAGGGTTCAGAGTTTAGAGTTTAGGGGTGACAGAGTATATACCTAAAGCGTTTATCATACAAAATTCCGCCAGCCTTCAACCCTGCAAAGCCCGGCACTCTGGAATGGAGCGGCTAATAACATAAAAAAAGCCTGAAAGCCTAAACCCGAAACCTATGACGTCTTACAAGGAACCAAGGGACTGGAACCCCAAAACGACTGCGAGCCTGCTCAAGGACGTTGTAAACGCCCGGTCTCGGGTCCATCCTGACAGAATGGTTTTCTGGAGGCTTACATGACCCTCAACCCTAAACCCCCATACCCTAAACCACTAAACCCTAAACCCCTAAACCCTAAACCACCAAACCCCAAACCACTAAACCCTAAACCCCTAAACCCATAAACCCCAAACCACTAAACCCTAAACCCCTAAACACTAAACCCCTGAACCCTAAACGCCTAAACACTAAACCCCTAAATCCCCAAATCCTACACCCTAAACCCCTGGTTGTGGGGCTCAGGGTCGGAGGTTGACAGCTGCGGGCGTTTAGGGTTTCTGGGGTTATCAAGCAACCCTGCAGTTTAGGGTTTAGGGTTTAGTGTTTTAGGGTTTAGTGTTTTAGGGTTTAGGGTTTTAGGGTTTAGGGTTTAGGTGTTTCGGGTTTAGGGTACTCCTCTTCTCCCTCTTCTCCCCTGCGACTACTACGACTCGTGTTGTTGGTGAAAGTGCCGGGATGATTTTTACTGCAAATGCTCATGTGGTAACACGATGGCTGCTACTACTCCTACGACGACTAGTGCGACTGAGCAAAATAGTTTTCCGAACAAAACCTCGTCCGAGTCAGTGAGGCCGGGTCAAGCTACAGTGGTGGCCTTGCAAATCTAAACTCCGGCCCCTGAGCCACATCGAGGCACCCAACCCTGCAAACTCTCCGCCGTAAACCCGGCACCAACAAATCTCGCGAAACTCTCAGACCAACGTCCGGAAATCAAGTGCCCACATGAAACCCCGAAACACACCCAAAGTCTTTCAAACCCCAAACCCATACACCCTCGACTCTACCCAAAACCCTAAACCCTATAAAATCCTAAACCCTAATCCCTAAACCCGATTAAATCCTAGACCCTAAACCCATAAACTGCAACCCTCATCCTGGCCTCCATTCCCGTACCCTGTGCGTCTGGCGGAGGTGAGCCGCTCGAGCCACGGTGTCGCGCCTTTGGCCGGCTCTGGTGCCGGGAGGGGCCGTGGGGTTCATACAGGGTTTAGTTACTTAGTTTTTAGGGTTTAGGGTTTCGGGAGGGGCCTTGAGAAAATTGCGCTTTGGGGTATACTTTATGGTATAACTTGCGAAGGAAACCGAATACGTCCTGCTACGAATTCTTCACACCCCATCTGGCTAGCTCTGAGCTGCCCAACAACCTGCGGCCCCCAAACTCCGAACCCTGAAAACACGGTATCCCGAACAAGAAACCCTAAACTCTAAACCCTGAAACCCAAATGCCCAAACCCTAAACCCTAAAGCCCCCTAAACCCTAAACCCTAAACCGTAAACCCTAAAACCCTAAACCCTACAAGCCCTAAACCACTAAGCCCTAAACCCCATAAACCCTAAAATCCTAAGCCCTAAGCTCCCGCAGCGGTAATCCAAGCGCCCCCACTGCAGCGCCGCTCGCTGCAGGGCTGGCAGCTTCGACACGGTGGAAGTCCCTTCGGCATTCCTGCCGAAACAGTGGATTCTACCTGGAGGTTCATGGGTAGTTATTATAAGTGGGGTTATAAGTAAGGTAACTATACTTCTAACCCCTCTTAGGGGACTTATAACCCTACTTATAACTACCCATGAACCTCCAAGTACGTATCTTGCATATTCATACATTGTCTCTGAAACGTATTCGGGAAGAGGAGCTTCTTTGGGCCAATGAGGAAACATACAAAATGCCCCATGAAGGCTTACGAGTTGTTTGGTGGGGCTCCCATCTTTTGTTGTAGGCGGGGTGTAGAGGCTTGCGATGCTTCGTACGATGTCTCCTCGGCCGGAAGCTTCGCGCATGGGGCTGTAAAGGGCTCAAGATTTCGGGGTAGGGGGCCTGGCTTCATGGTGTATAGGGCCCTAAACCCTAAACCCTAAACCCTAAGGGTGTAGTCTTTGGGTATAAGTCTGGAGTATACCTGGGCTTAGGATCGGCGGTTCAAGATTTAGGGTTCCGGATTTCGGGCTTCTCGGGTTAAGGGGTTTAGTATTAAACTTTTGGGGTCAAGGCTGCGTAACATGCAGAAGTTCCGTGTGCATTCAGAAGCAAATCTCTGGTGAAGCAGGTGCCCTAATCCCTAAACCCTCAACCCTTTACCCCTAAACCCTAAACTCCTAATCGCTAAACCCTAATCCCTAGGCCCTAAACCCTAAACTCTAATCCCTAAACCCGGGCTAAGTTCAGGCTCGCAAGGCCCAGCCCTCAGTACTTGGAGGTTCATGGGTAGTTATAAGTGGTGTAAAAAGTAGGGTAACAACAACTATAGCCCATATTCGGGGACTTATAACCCTACTTACAATTACCCATGAACCTCCAAGTTGAGGTTTGAGGTTTAGGGTTGTCGTTACGTACAAACTGACTTACGAGTATGACGAGTACCCACGTCACTGTCTCATGTTTCTACCCTGAACCTGCAACTCTAATATAGGGGACTTCATTGTTGTTCATTTTGGGCTATGCAAAAAATCTTATAGTAAGGAGTCCTAAGTAATTACTACTGTCTATTATTCAGGCTTCTGTATTCAACACTGAAGGTTTCCACTTTGAGTGCTCAAGCTCTATATTTCTCGTAAGCCGAAACCTAACAAGAGCCATGCGGCCTGCTTGTTTAGGCCGTTTAGTGCCAGGTTTGGTCAGATCGGGAGTTCGTCAATGTCACTTCAGGCTCCTTGGTCCAGGATTCAGGATGTGGTCATATGTTCGGCCACAGGTCTCCAACCAGTTGATCCACGAATCACTGTGCCATTCAGCAGCCTTCTAACCACAAAATGCCGGATTCCCGCCTCCCACTCTCGGTGCTCAGAACTATGTACGTGTATGTATATATAAACATATATATATATAGTGTATGTATATGTATATATATATAGATAAACAAACAAACGAATACACAACAATACATTTGCAGATATGTATATAATATTATGATTAACTTGTTTAAAATCATTATTGTTATTGATAACATCATCATCCACATCATCCTCATTGTTATTATCGGTATCTTAGGCCCAGAAGCCCCGCCCAACCCACACGGCAGTGCGCTGCCTGGCTGCGCTGGGTCGTATGGCTCGGAAACTGTTGGCTTCTTGCTGTCCTGGGGCTGGTTTCCTGTATCGGGTCCTACTGTTGATGATATAAATCCTGCATTACCATAAGGACCCTAACTATGGGAATTATGGTATATTCTTTATCATGGGTAATGCAGGATTTATATCATCCGCCGTATGTAAACCCTAAACCCTAAGCCCTCTATAGGTTCTCTACTCTTAGGTTCGTCGGGTTATGCAGAGTACGGTCTTAGGAAGTAGAAGATTGATGGATTACAGTTTAGCATGTAAGGCTTACAGGATGTGGGGACTTAGCAAACAGCAGAAACATGGGGTCGAACGTACTTTGCCAGGTGTTTGGAGTTTTAGAGTTTTACGGCTAAGGATCCAGCGCTGGGGGTAGAGCCGTATGATCTGCGGCTTCGTGTTCACGAAGCTTTGCACCACGGGAGTTCGTGCTAGAATGTGGGTGTTGGGATTCAGGTTTAGGGTTCAGGGTTTAGGGTTCGAGCAATTCCACCCTAATTCAAACCTTTCTCTGCAAGCACAGATGCGCAGCGTCAACAAAGGCAGCGATGAGCTTTGGCCGAGAGGAAGCCTTGCAATCGCCGTCAGCTTCGGATGTCTTGGCTCAGCTGCTTGTGTGTTTAGGGCTCAGGGTTCAGGCTTTGGGGCTTGGGTTAATGACTTGTTCCATCTCTCACTTGTTTCAGGAGGTCGGGTCTAAGTTAAGCAGTGGTACACTAGATCGAGGAAGGGTGCAGTTGCGTCAACTCTGCTGTGCTTCATTGATATAAGGGGCCCTTAGAAGGGTTAAGTTAGAATGTATTCTTTGGGGTCCTTATTATGATTATCGTCTAATTTAGATACCCCTAAAGCCCTATTCATAGTATTGCAGCCTCTACAGTGAACCCCAGTTAGTTGGAACATGGATTTGGGATGATTCGTGCTGGGATTCCCTATACTTTATACTTTACCTTAAGGGTATGAGGAAAATGATGTTCCAACTTTCTGGCTGTTACTGCATATCAAAAACAATCGGCCACTCCCACCCACCCCTGAGGCTCCGTCCTGGAGTTTGTGTCCTCGGCAGAGACATTTGAGGGCATCAGGGTCTGGCGGTTTGGGTCTGGGCAATGTGGCACCGCAGGTATGGGGGATTTGATGGCCCTTGTCGTCAGGATCCTACGATTTAAGGTCTTCCCTGAACCCTAAACCCTAACCCTGTCTTCCATCGTCCTGAGCTTGAAACCCGGCCCCCTCTAAACACTAAGCCCCAAACACCCAGAAACTAAAACCCTTATCCTGAGCCCCAACCCCAGACCGTAACTCCAAATCTAAGTCCTAAACCTAAGCCAATCCGAAACCCCAAACCATAAATTCTAAACCCTCACCCTAAGCCCGAAACCCTAAAACC
>CAJNJA010012548.1:2382-13067 GCA_905231915.1 Symbiodinium necroappetens | reverse complement strand
CAGTAGCAGCACTCCTACTACAACAGCCGCAACAACTACTACCACTACTACTATTAGCATTATTATTACCACGACGACGACGACGACTACTACTACTACTACTACTACGACCACCACCACCACCACCAACACCACCACCACCACCACCACCACTGCCACTACTGCCACTACTGCCAGTACTGCCACTACTGCCACTACCACTGTACACCACTGCTCTACCACCTTGCCATCCTGCCATTCTACAACTCTACCACGCTACCCCTACTAGTACTACAACTACCACAGCTACCACTACTGTGGCCACTACCACTACCACGACCACTGCCACTACCACTGCCACTGCCACTGCCGCTGCCACTGCCACGACCTGCCGACACCACCACCACCGCGACCACTGCTTCTACGACGACGACGATAACTACGTTTTAGCCCTCGGACCAGGCTTCCCAAGCAGCAGCCTCAACCGCTCTCAGGCGCGGTCACTTTTGTCGACCTGGCCGGACGGGAGGATCGCGAGCGCCTGGGGAACCAACCCGGCGCAATACAGTCTTGGCCCCGGGGTGTTCGTGGGCAGTTCCGAGCTTCATGGGCAGTTCTCCAAATTAGGGCTCGGCAATTCCACAAGGGTGCATCACCATTGTGTCTCAAGGCTCCAGGTGCAGGTCTGTCACAGGCTAGGTTTGAGCTAGGCTCCGTGAAGTGCCACGATGTTCATCCGTCCATTCCTTCATGCGGTTCTCTTGGCACGTGGTACTGTAAAAGATTCATGCCTGTCATCGGTGCTCATCATTGACGACTCTCTGCATGAAAGGGAGCTGCAGCTTCCGTGTTTGATTCTTGGAACTTCGGGCTTGCAGCATGAAGGCGATCTCGGGCGTCTGTCCTTACTTGGGCTTAACTTTCCTATGATGCTTATTTTTCAGAGTCAGCCTAAAGTTTGTTCCTCCTGTAGCCTGGCGGCCAACCGTGAGACCTCGTCTGGTTTCTCCGAGTTGCGAGAGCGTAAGAGGCTTTCGTGACGCGGATTTCAGAAGCAACCCGAGCTAGGACCCCCCCGTAGATGACATCTAGCTATCGCTTGTGGGATGCAGCATGAGCCTGCGGCTCGGCTAGGGTGATCCGTTCCGGATACGGGTTTAGGGCTTAGGTGCTTGTCCGACAGATTGGCTCGTAAAATCGTGAGGATGGTGCGTACTTAGCCTTGTGCATCTCGCCACGAGTGCGATAGTCAAACCTGTGTAAAGGTGCTTGTCCCCGTCAGGTACAAGGAGATGTGCTTCATCAACACATCGCTGTTCCACTTGGCGCACCTCATCACCAAGATCTCGTCAGGCCATGATCGGCGATGGCTTATCTGACGCATACATGGGTTTTGGGGACGGCAGCCCGATTCATGTACCCTAAACCCTAAACCCCAATTGTGTGGAGCCTTGCCTGCCCGGTGCGAGTGTGAGAGTCGAAACCCTAAACCCTAAACCAGATTCATGTGTGGTTGTCCTAGCCTGTTCTTTGGAGAGAATACAGGCCTGGGAGCATTGGCAACCCTAAACCCCAAACCCTAAACCCTAAACCCCTAAACCCCTAAACCCTAAACCCTAGGCCTTGCCTGCTGCGTGCGAGTGTGAGTGTCGAAACCCTAACACCAAGTTCTCTCCGGAACTGAGGGCGGAATGCAGGAGCGCCAGCAGAATCTCCGACCCAAACTGCCACGTTTTCTGCAACTCCAACTCAGGCTGCAACCGAGGCCTGAAACGCTCCACACCACGAGACAAGCTTGTCACAAGCATCATCACAAGTGTGAGCCTGAAGAAACAAAACACTTGATTGATGGAGTGAAGCGGTGTGGCCCTAGATTCCTGGATAGTGTCATCCACCTCTTCTTCTGCTGCATGTGATTCTTCTTCTAGCATCTCCGCCGGTCGTAGACCGTATCAGTCCTGAACATCATCATCGTTCTCGCTGTTGCGCTACTGCATGGCCATGGAGGTGGCATTGAGCGGGGCAACCTCTCCGACTTCCGAAATTCAAAGGCTGGCGCCGGAACTTGGGGGTTTTTGGGGGTTCCTTGACAGGTTCCATAGAACGGTTCCATTCCGGGGTTCCTTTGCAGAAAAGAGGGTTCGGCTGAGGGTTCCATTCGGGGGTTCTGTCGGGGTTTTCGGGGGCTTTTCAGGTGCTTTGAGTTTCCTTTCTTCGGCTTCCCGGTTCTTGAGGGAGAACGACAGTCAAGCTTCTTCGGAGTTCAGGGTTCAGGGTCTGGGGCTTAGGGTGTAGGGTTTAGGTAGGGGCTAGGAGCAACTCCGGGCGAAGTGGAAAGCCTGTTGCAAAAGGTAGGGGCTAGGCTTCGGGTTTGTATGTCAAGGCTGCCAAGATGAGCGACTGCAGCGTGACTCAGTGTCGTGCAATGTAGTATGTACAATGGTATGCACATAAGCCAAGGTGTGTGAGCATTGCTCAATTCAAGTGGTCCTTGCTGCGGTAGTTGCACAAAACGACCACTGGCATAACATAGCATGCCATCGCGAAAGTTCCGCGATGGGCCCGCTATATACCCGTCTTTGTTTGGGGGAGCTAAATTTGATGCATGTTTCCATCAGACATCGGGATGACCTCCTTTGACGGTTGTGATGGTTTGACTCTGTGGCTAGTATCGCCAGCTTTCTTGTCAGAAGTTCGTTAGGGATGTTGCTTGCCTACAACGATCATTTGCTTCTCAATCGGGGGCGGCGCGCTGCCTCGATTTTGGCAAGAAGGATCGTGGTAATTGCCCTGAATACCGTATTTGCTGGAAGTCCGGCCCCCCCCCCGAAACGCACCCTCCTTAACCTTAAAAGCCCTAAAGCCCTAAACCCTAAACCCTTAAGGTTGTTGACAACATTAAATGCCCCAAAACCCTAAACCCTAAGCCCTTAAGGTTGTTGAAAACCTTAAAGCCCTAAAACCCTAAGCCCTTAAGGTTGTTGAGAACCTTAAAGCCCTTGGACCCCGATGCCAGATTGCCGACCCGGAGGTCACAATGCTGCTTTCACAGGCGCTGCAGGGCAACTCCCGCACGGCCGTGGTGGCCACGCACGGGTCTCAGTCGCCACTAGCGTCCGTTACTGCCTTATTTCTGTTTGGCAGCAGAAACCCGACACTTTAAAACTGCTGCTGCTACAATTCGAATGCGTTTGTGAGGGTTAATTGGGCTTAACTGTTTTTCTTTTTGATTACCATTGCATGTAAGTGTGTCTACCTCCATTGCTGCCACTGCGCTTGACTCTCAACCCAAGCCCTAAACCCTAAACCCAAAGCCCTAAAGTGGGAGGGAAAGCAACCCTCAACCCAAAGCCCTAAACCCTCAACCCGTATTGCGTTCTCTACCCAGGCTGTCGCCCTGCCAGTCAGCCTTCGAGGATTCGATGCGGCTCCGCAGCAGAGCTTGGATTTTTAATATGCTTACAGGATGTTTTCTGTACATGTATCTATATATATATATATACACACACACACACACTAAGAACTTTGCATAGTCCACTGCTTTTGAGGGATGCCACTAGAGGTTCAAGGAAAAAGGTTTGGGGCAGGAAACATCCTGTCCCGGCGGGCGATTGCACTCGTGCTGCAGGGGGTCCGCGGTTTGTTCGCGGTTTGGTTGGTTTTTTCAGTATCACACAATAAAAGAAAACAGTTTTTATATCGCATAATAAAATACTTTGTGGTGTCATATAGTCTGTTATGATGTGATGAACCACAGCATAAAATAGCATAGCATAACATTTCATGACACAGCAACAGGGATCAGAGCAGAATAGAATTCAATAGAATGCAATATACAATCGGCACATATACATACAGATTTACATATATATATATACAGATATGTACATATATATATATATATGTATACACACATGATGATATAAGGTAGTGTGCGGTAATGCAAGCTAAATGCAATGTAGTTCAATATGACACGACATGATACAGTGTATTGCAGCATAGTACAGCATAGTGCAATACAATTCTAGATCGAGTATAGTGCAATACAAAAATACATTATACGATGCACTATGGTCCAGCATAATAGAATATGATGCGGCACAGCATCACATCAGACAACATAGAAGGTATAGCATAATGTACTTCAAACAAAACATGATAGAGCATAATGTAGCATAGTGCAGTGCAATATGTAACATCGCAACCTAGTACAACATGGTTTTGCACAGTATGGTTTAGCATGGTGTAGCATGGTATAGCACGGTATAGCTATAGTATGGTCTAGCATAATAAAGTCTACTTTAATATAGCCTACTCTTAATCTAGTCTGGTCTAATGTCTAGTCTAGTGCGTGTAGTGTATTGTCAGTGTCGTGCCAGGTGTAGTGTAGTGTAGTGTAGTGTAGTCTAGCCTAGCAGAGAACAGCATAGTTAGGCCTAGCATAGCCTTGCATCGTATCGTACAGCAAAGTGTGCGTCATGCCAGTTACTAGTTACTAGAATATAGCACAACATAGTATTCTATCTCCTATAATTGCCTGGCATGCGCAGGTCAACTCTGCTGCCTGGCTGCATTGAGCAGAGCTTGTGCTGTGTGGATGCGTTGATTTAGGCTTCAGGGCAGTCGTAGGCCAAGACCTCGCCGTTCGAAATGAACACTTGCACTGAAGAACTTCCCTGGAGGACTCGACCCTAAACGGCCAAATCTTTAGCCACATGCCTCAAAACCCAAAATCAAAATACCCTAAAACCCTGAGCCCTCGGATGGAAAAACTGTAGTATGACAAAGCCCAAATCTCACACCAGAGGCAAAATCCCAAAGTTGGCAAAACGCACCAGGAATTTCGCGGCCTCGGCCAAGAAGATCCAAACCAAGCCAGTCACGCCCTCGACCTGGGGTTTAGGGTATAGGGTTTGGGGTTTAGTACTGTGTCCTACCGTTGGTACTTAGGTTTAGGGTAGTAGCCTTTTCTATTTTGATTGGGGGTTTCAGGTGTTTAGGTTTAGGCTTTAGGGCAGGTTAGTACAAAAAGGGCTCCAAGAAGTAGAACAGGTTTCGGGAGGTTTCGGGGGTTATTACAGCACAAACATAGTAAGAATCCTTCAGGACGACGAATATCGGTAGTTGTTCAGGCTTCAATGTCGAGGGCTCGGAGCTGTTTGGGTTTAGGATAGAGGCATAGGCTAATTGCAGGATTTAAGCTGTGCTTTGCAAGCATCATTGCAATCATGTGAGGCGGATGCACCCAGCAACAGGAAGCCTCTACCGGTCCGCCAAGTTGTGTGAGCCGAAGCCCCAAACCTAAGCCCCGAACCCTCGAATCCCCACCCGTTCCGCCAACAACTGTGACAGTCGAAGCCCCAAGCCGCAACTCCTGAACAGTGCCCACCTGCCCTATAAACCTTAAACCCTAAATCCTAGGGAAAAAAAACCCTAAATCCTAAATCCTAAACCCCAAACCCCAAACCCTAAACCCTACACCCTAAACCCAAGGTGGTGAACTCCAAGTCGGTGGAGGAGAAGCTGGTGGAATTGGAAAACGAGGTCCCGCTACTCAGGGGCCTTTTTGGGAGCAGGTGGCGTTCAGGACTACTTGGAGGCTCATGGGTAGTTATAAGTATGGTTAGAAGTCCCCTAATATGGGTTTTAACTTTCGTTACCTTGCTCATAACCCCACTTATAACTACCCATGAACCTCCAAGTACCAGGGACCCCAAGGCCCTAAGCCCTCAACCCTAAGCCCACAGCTTCAGGTCCGCTTCGTGATGAAAGGTTGGTCAAAGTAAACCCTAAACCCTAAGCCCTAGATTTTGGATTCTGGCCCAAAGGGCTGATCGAGTTTGGGTTAATGGTCTGCTCCTAGACCCGACTAAACCTCCTTGTACAACCCCTTAAAGTCCTAAGCAACTTTGGGTATCTCAACCCTAAGCCCTAAGCCCTGCGCCGTCTTCTCCTCAACGAGGTCCACAGCTTGCAGATGGAGCTGGCGCAAAGCAAGACGAGCAACACGGAGAAGGCGACAGCCACCGACCTAGTAGCAGGTAACCTCTAACCTTTTTGGGGCACAAAACAACTCCCAAAGGTTAACCTTTAGTTCTTCAGGATACTGGACAAGTAAGCCGAAGTCCCAGCAAATTCTAGGGGTCGGAAGAGTT
The DNA here is from genome assembly GCA_905231915.1 of Symbiodinium necroappetens. NCBI lineage: Eukaryota > Dinophyceae > Suessiales > Symbiodiniaceae > Symbiodinium > Symbiodinium necroappetens. The sequence continues at coordinate 6,933 of CAJNJA010012548.1, read as the reverse complement.
AGTAACATTGTCCCTACATAGTTATACTGCAATGTATCCCAAAACCTAAACCCCGAACCCGGTTTTTCAAGTGCTGGAGGGCGGCTTGAGACTTCTTCTGCGTACCTTTTGAGCTGATGCCGGGTTATCGTTGGGGTTCGTTCGGAATAGATTTCAGATTGTTGCACGCCGACAAGTCTAACTCGCTTGGCAAGTCCGGGTGCCCCGGAAAAAGATGCCGCCGGAGAAGACCCCAAGTCACAAGGGTTTAGGGTTCAGGGTTGCCCTTAGCCGCGAAGCAATCTCAATTCCTAAAGCCGAAACCCACAAGTCCTGGAAAGCTTACATGGCCTCGAACACCCCCACCCAATCTTCAAGCCTAATGTGCCGTCGTCGTACCAGGAACCTCGCTCAGGCTTGTCCGAGTGTGAATGCTGAATGCCCCCCCCCCAAAAAAATAAATAGAAATAAAACAATTGTTCCCTTAACCACTAGATGCCTCAATCCTTAAATCATGAAATCCTAAATGAAGAGCCCTGAAGCCGCGAGAAGAATCCCCGGCAGGAGTCAGAGCTGCTTTCGGCCCAATCCTGGATCAACTACTACAAGCGTTCCTGGGAAGAGGCCGGGGTTCAGGATGTGGAGGATGGAGGGTGGAGGGTGTGCAGGGGTAAAAAAAAGAGGCCTTACTTACCTATTCTATTTTGGGGTTTCCCTATATGATGATTTATAGTATAATATACCCCAAAACCCTAGTCTAATCATATCAACTAAGGCGCCTACATTAGGCTTTAGGTGTGTAAGGTTTCGGTTGGTTCGGGTTTGGGCGCGAGCTCGACGTTGAAAAGGAGGCTTGTGAGCGGTTGTACTTTGATTGCCTGCCTTGAGCCCTGTGAAGTCAGTGACTACCCTAAACCCTAAACCCTCACTGCTTTGTGCCGTCCAGGGCTTCTGAAGCCTTGTTGCCGTTCCTTGTATGTTCGATTTCAGCTCCTACGGCTGCCCGCTCCGGTTCCGGCACGACCCTTTTGTGGTAGTGCTTCATGGGTGATTCTCCAAATTCGGGTCCCTTTTTACGTCACTAAACTAGTACGGCACCCCGAAAAGGGACCCTGATATAGAGAACTATCCTCATAGTCAGGTTTACGTTACAAGGTTGGATGGCCGCGTAGAGTTCATGGCTCTAGGGCTGTAGGGGGACAGGGGTTTAGACAACTTAGCTCAGGGTGCAGGGCTTTAGGGCTTCTTGGTCTTGAGGCTTCAGAGTTGGGGGTTTAGCGAACCCTAAACCCTAAACCCCTAAACGCTAAACCCTAAACCCCTAAACCCTAAACCCTAAACCCCTAAACCCTAAACCCCAAATGTAGGGCTGAAAGATTCCAGATCCCGAAGTGCACGGGACTGCGGCCGCGTCGCCTTCCAGGCGTGCCAGCGGTCGGAGCAGTCGAAACTGGCCAGGCGAACCCTCTTTGCATGGAGTGTACCTTAAGGACGAAATGAACCCTAAAAGGTTTTAGGGTTCATATACCATATAGGGATTTATAGTATAAGGGTATAGGGCCCCTACTTTTAGGGGTCATTTCGTCCTTAAGGTAGGGCTTAGGGTTAAGGGTTTTGGGCTGTAGGATGCTTGCTGCTGGACAACGAGACCTGCTGCAAAGAACGGTGTTAAAGAGGCTTTTTCGGTGAATTCTGCCCTAACCCCTAAAACCCTAAAGCCATGTACGCAGCTGAACACGTTTGCATGGTGGAACCCGACAGTGCTGTGTACGGCAGGAGTAGTAAGGGAGCTTCGAAACGTCTTGTGCAGTCTGGCATCGTAGTTATTGAATCTGGGTATGTCAGGCCTTTAAGAGGCACGACTCGTCCCGCAGCTGCGGTGGCCAATGTGCTGTTGCTACGCCAACGTGCGTTCGTCGTACCAGTCAACTCGCCCAGGCGTGTCCGAGTGTGAGTGCTGAAACCCTAAACTCTAAACCCTACCTATAGTCTCCATTGTAGTTCTTTTCTATTGGCTTAACCAAGTCTATATTAAGGATCCTGAAAGGTAACCCCAAAAAGGAACTACAATGGAGACTATAGGCAAGCCCCAAAACCCTGGGAGAAAATTCGTGCCAGGACCCGCAGCGCCAAGAGGCTCGGCTTGGCCCAGAGTGGCAAGCGCGGTGCCTCAGAGCTCACGGGCCGGGGCGCGAGACTCTTCGGTGCTCACCAAGAAGCTCCAAGGACATTTTTTCTCTCTTAGGGGTTGAGGTTTAGGGGCTTAGGGGTTTAGGAGGGGTTCCTTGTGTGGGTTGTGGTTTCTTGTAATGGGGACTTTCGAGATTTCAGACGTTTTGATTCCAAGTACCTGTGTCGGAGAGCAGATCATAGCCCCGTTCCATTTCTGACATGGCATATGAGAGTCTATAGTATGTTGTGGTAGATAATCGTAAATTCTCGCATAGTCTTACCCCCTCACAGGATCGTGTCAACTTGCGCCCGTCCCCACATGCCATGTCGGCTCAGCTTAGTTGTCTGACTGTTTTTGTGTGCAAGAGCATGGCCCGGCGACTCCACAACCCTTTGAGAAGGGAATCTATAAATTCATAGTATTGGGTTTAGGGTTTAGGGTTTAGGGTTTAGGGTTTAGTAAGGATCCCTCTTTTTTAACCCTTGTAATACAAGGTTTAGTCCTTGTCATATAAAGTCCGATCCTTAATATACCCTAAGACCTAAACCCTGAAAATTTAACCCTAAACCCTAAACTAAGCCCTAAACCCTTAAAAACAAAAAAACTGAAAATTAAGGGTTTTTTGGAGTCTCTGGGGACTCGCGGCGCTGCCTCCGGGACGTCATGACCGGCAGCTCGAGCCGCGCCCTCCTCAGCGTTCTAGGGCTCAGGGTTGAGGTTTCTGTTGTGGGTTTAAGGATTTAGGGGTTTAGGGGTTCAGGGGTCTAGGGGGTTTCTCTGAGTCCGAGAGAGAGGCAACTCTCCACCACAGCCCTGGCGAAAGAAACAGAGACAGAGAGAGAGAGACAGAGAGGGAGGGTTATCAACTTACAGACTTACGAACTTCCAGGGCGCGCCCGCGCGCAGAGTGGGTGAGGGTCCTCAGGTTTGGAGTCTTTCCAGAACCGGGCACACGTAAAAGACTTCTGGTGGGCTCTGATTGGCGAGACGATGCCTCAGTGTTGAGGGATGAGATTGTGCGACAATAGACAGTTATATCCTATATTATATCTTGTTTTGTTCGCACACTATAAAATACAATTTCAACAGCTCATCAACTTCTATGCCCAAACTAGTCGGGGATGGCTTTCGCAAGCCTTTTTTGCCGCAAGGGTGACTAAAGGGGCCCGATGAACCACCAACTGTAAGAGTCCGGCGTACCGCAAGTGTCGCAGCAAGTGGTGCGATCTGCCTTGGAGGCGTGCTCGCCCTCGTCGTCTGGGTGGGCTTCAAGGTGCATGAGGCTCTTTTTCCATAGCCGCACCTTGAAGCCGCTAATGAAGAGATTCCTCGAAGTTTGATACTTTCATGTTGTGGTTCAGGTGCTGTAGTCAACGAAATCACCGATATGATGGACGCTGCGGACATTAGGAATAGCGACGACACTTCTGCGAAGAAGCTACAGCAAAGAAGACTAGCAGCAGTTCTGTTCCAATTAGCAGCAGTGAAGGTGTGGCGGCAGGAAACAATCTCTTAGCCTTGCACTGACTGCGGCCGAACATTCCCAACAGCCTCTATACGACCGGGAAGTTGGGACGAAACCGGGTACCATACTGCCGTATTCATTCGTTATGTTGTTGGGGCATATGGTCCAGGGTGAGAGATGTGGGCAAAGGCCTGGCATCCGCAAAAAAAAAAACCGAACACGTTATACTTCCCCTTCATGCTTACCGGCAATGCCGCGTTGAAACGGTCAGTCAATTCAGGCACCGTAAGTATACGCCCAGGCCCAGATGAAGCTGTCCACTGTGCCAACAAACCGCTGGACCCCCAAGATCTTCCTTTTCGGTAGAGAAGAAGATCGCAGTTACACTGCATAGCAAGCCCTAAAGCCCCTCCAATGAACAGACTCTAAAACCCCATTTTCAAAAACTTGCCACCAACTTGCCCAAAAATGCACAAGAATCCAAACCTAAAACCCCCTGCTTGAAGCCCCGAAGCCCCTCTTCGCTTCTGCTGCTCCGAAGGCTACCTCAGCTCATGCTCTGGGCCAGGGCTTCCTGGAGCCCGACGATCTGCCAGGCGCTGGCCTTTTTTTTCTGCTCGGTCAGCGTGTGATCAGTGTTTTGAGTATGGATGTACATATTATATGATATACATACACATATACATACATGAATGATAAACATACATGTACGTATGTATGCATGCATATATCCTAGGTCTTTCTGTCGACATTTGGCAGGTTAGCAGACACAGTATTATTACTATATTTATTATCAATATTATTGTAGTAGTGTTGGTAGTAGTAGTAGTAGTAGCAGTAGTAGTAGTAGTAGTAGTAGTAGTAGTAGTGGTAGTAGTGGTAGTCGTGGTGGTGGTGGTGGTGGTGGTGGTGGTGGTAGCAGTAGCAGCAGTAG
>CAJNJA010012547.1:0-11430 GCA_905231915.1 Symbiodinium necroappetens | reverse complement strand
ATCGTCGTATGAGATGCAGCATGGATTCTCCACATCATGCCACAAGGTGTTGCATGGTCTCTGCGCTCGAGAGCAATGCAAAAACGCACTGCCAGGAAGAAAAGTCTTCAAAGTGCCTAGGCGTGGCGATGCTCAGAATGCGCTTTCACAGTTGGAAGACTGCAAGGACATCTAACTTCGATCAAGCTGCTTGCAACATGATCAGCATCCACTCTCGGCATGGCTGTGTTGGAATCATCACCAGCCGTACATGTTCGCTGCCCCTACAGCACTTATCTATCTCTCTCTCTCTCTCACTCTCTCTCCCTGTCTTTGTTTCTTTGTTGCACTGCACATGGTTTTTCACATGATAATGAGCCACACGAGCTTTGCAAGCTGTATATACACATGCGCATAACAACAGCAGCCATGGCACAGAAAAAGCAGCTCTGCGGTCCTCGACTGATGCCACGCGTCATGACTTCCCATGGGTCCAGAGAGGCACACTTCCATCAGCATGACGCCAAATCTACGTTACAACATGCTGAGAACGTCTTATTAAGCATCATGCAACATTCTATGGTTGCTACGTGTGTTCAAGATGTCACTCCACACTGTCGTGACCCGACGGGCCCTCGACCCTTCGGGCCCATATCGCGGGTCTTCACCACGAAGGCCCAAGGCCCAGACCCTTCCCCCACAAACACCGGCACTTAGCCCAGAAAGCCCCTAGAGCCTTAGGGTAGGGTTTTAGGGATTAGGGTTTAGGGATGAGGGATTTTGGACTCCTTGCGTTTAGAGTTTAGGGTTTAGGGATTTTGGGCTGACGGTTTGGGGCTTCGGGTTTATGCTTTCGGGCCGACCTTGCCTGCCTCTTACCAGGCCGAAGACATTCTTCGGTCCCTGCTGGACGGCCAGAAGGAGTCCGTTTTGGGGTTGGTAGGGCTTTAGGGGTTTTGGGGTTTAGGGGTTTAGGGTTCAGGGTTGAGGGGTTTAGGGTTTTGTAGGGTTTAGGGTTTGGGGTCCGATTCGAGATATACTCGTTTCCTGTCGCTGGTCCTCTTCGGGACAAACCCTAAACCCTATAACCTTAAACCCTAAGGTCGCAACCAGCAGTGAAAGCCGTGGAGCCTTTGTTCCTTATGATTTCTTTGACATCTTTGTGGTATAAGACATCTCCAAAACCCTGACCTAATGATTTCCCTAAGCCTAAACCCTAAACCCTAGACCGTTTTAGTACCGCCCCACAGAAGCGTGGGGCGGCCCTCTTGCTTTGAAGGTGCTGCAGTTCGGCTTGAAGCTCGTCTGATGAGTGCTTACGGAATTAGGGTTTAGGGTTTAGGGTTACATACTGATACTCCCAGGCTTTCCCCAAGTTCATAGCCCAAGATCCACCACGCCGAACAAAGAAGGAACCTAGGCCTGGGGAAGGGGTCACCGAAATCCGATAGCCAAGCGCACGCGAAGCATTCCAAAGAGCCCGAACTGCCGGAGGACGGAAAGACATCGATGCCTCTACCCACGAGTTCGCTGGCCCGTCTTTTCCTTAGAGCGATTAGAGCGCCTTATACAAACCCTAATCCCTAAATCCTGAACCCTAAACCCCTAAGCCCTTAAACCCTAAACCCGATGCTTAGGACTCTGCCTTGAAGGGCCCGAAGGTTTTGGGAGCTTCCAAAGAGACTCCGCAAGACTCTAGCCCTAGACCCTCTTGTTAAGGGATTTTATTTAAGTTACCAGAATGGGGATCTATAGAAAATAGTATGGTTTCTTTATTATGGTAACTGAACTAAAACCCGTAACAAAACCCAGTAAACCCCTGAACCCTAACCCCTCAACCCTTATAGTGAAAGAAACACGGCAGATTGGACACCTTGGTTATTCTTCGGGGTGAATGTAGGTTAAAGCTCTTGTGGACTTCAAAAGGGGCCTAAAACACTTACCAGTACTATGTTTTGCGGGCCTCGTTACCATAATTATAGTATAAGATACCCCAGAACGTTATTCTAATTATTCAGGCCCCTGCCGCAAACCCTCGTTCTAGCAACCCTTCTAGTATAGTAGCCCTTTAACGGAACCCTAAAAGAAGCCTTTTTCTAGTTATTAAGGCCCCTGTAGTATGCACCCCTGTCATGTCGGGGGCTCTTGTGGGCTTCTTGGAGTCTGACGGTTTAGGGTTTAGGGTTTAGGGTCCCTCCTGAAAGATTTGAATCTAGCAGGCCCGCATGGTGCCTGACTTTGATTCGGCGTGTTCCATGGACTACGCTAAACTGAGATAGCCAATGGGAGAGCTTTAAGCTGCTTGGCCTGTTTTCAATATATAAGACTTTGTAATTACGCAGATATATACAGAGATATGTGTATAAGTATATATATATATATATAGATATATACTGTCTACATACATACATACATACATACATACATACATACATACAAACATACATACATACATACATACATATGTAGACATATATATATATGAGCAAAGATCAGAAGAATACAACAATATCAATCTTAATGACACACGCACTACATATATATATATATGTCTGAGTGTGTATATATATACACATACATGTGGTTTATCCTTTAAAATTTGAACTGTTGTGGGCGTGCCATTGCAGAAGAGAGTAAACCACGGAAGCTGCAAACAAAACATCAAAGAGCCCAGCATGGTTCTGGATTTCGGGTGGGCGGCGACGGCCTCAATCTGTCGGCAGGTTCTCTGTAGGAAATGAGGTTCTAAAGATAGACAGATAGATAGATTCAGACGGAGAGAGAGAGAGAGAGAGAGAGAGAGAGAGAGAGATGGAGAGTTCTCAGAGTACGTCAAATGCGGATTACAGCCCAACTAAACTGATTGCAACCCCAAAGGGTCCAGAGTACCAATATAGTAGTATGTAGGGTTTCTATATTAGGAGTTACTATTATGATTTGGGGAAGTATGCCCCATAACAGTACCCAGGACCCTTTGGGATAATGCTGGAGGCCAGGCGAGCTTGGCGTTTTGCCTCCAGTTGCAAGGCCAGAGCATGTTGCGAGATCTAAGGGTTTCGGGCTTTAGGGGTTTAGAGTTTAGGGGTTTAGGGTTTAGGGTTTCGGGCTTTAGGGGTTTAGGGTCTAGCGGAACCTCCTGAAAAGCAAGTAGAATTATGGCCCAACCCCCATTAAACAAAGGCTATTGCTCTACCCACTTTTGGGGTTCAGGTAGCCCTAAACCCCCCCTAAACCCTAAACCGTAAACCCTAAACCCTAAACCCCGTAAACCCTAAATCCTAAACCCCTAAACCGTGGCTTTGGGATTGGTACCTTTCGGCTTTAGAGCCCAGGGCCGTTTGGCTTCAGGGTTTAGGGTGCAGGGTTTAGGGGTTTTGGGGTTTATGGTTTGGGGTTTAGGGGTTTCGGTTTAGGGTTTAGGATTTAAGGTTTAGGTGTTTAGGATTTAAGGTTTAGGGTTCACGGCTTCAGGGCAGGAGTAGCAGTTGATGACTAGAGTTTTGATATAGGGGCCGAAACAGGTGGATGGGCCGGGGTCGTGGGGGGATTCTTGTGATAACAAGGAACCCCTAAGGAATACAATCCGAAGCTAGGCACGTCTTTTCGACGCCTTCGCGCCTGTGTCCATCTTTTTTTTGCTTGAACTCTGCCGTCGCGGCTCTTGAGTTGTTTAGGGTTTAGGGGTTTAAACTTAGGGTTTTGGGGTTTAGGGTTTAGGGTGTTGGGGTTTAGGGTTTAGGGGTTTAGGATTTAGGGTTTAGGGGTGTAGGGTTTAGGGTTGGATCTCAGCAGCATTTGCATCGACTTTCGTGCACCGGTCGCTGAAACTGTGCAGGCCGCATGGACGAGGCTGCAGCAGCCTATCGCGAGGTGCACGGACATTCCCTCCCATCAGTGGGTCCCTTACCCTGAAGCTCCCTGTATGAACATAGCTTATACTTAGGCCTTGCAGGGGTTCCTAGAGGGGTCTTTAAGGCCTGAATTTTATACCTAAACCCTAAACCCTAAACCCTAAAACCCTAAACCCTAAACCCTAAAACCCTAAGCCCTAAACCCTAGACCGGTACATGGAGCCGTAGGGCTATTAAGTCCCGAACCCTGGCGGAGCAAAAACAGCCTAGGCCTGGAAGCACTGAGCCACCAGCCGCAGTGCAGCTCCATGTTCGACCGGTTAGGGTTTAGGGTTTAGGGAATCGGGTTTAGGGGTTTAGGGTTTAGGGCTTAGGGTTTGGGGTTGGGGGGTTTTCGGTTTGGATTTGAGCAGAGCTCTGTCGAAACGTCCGTGGTCTTGCCATGTTTAGTTTCGTTGAAAACCTCTCTGCCGCGAAAGCGTACAAGAACTGTTGACCACCCTCCACATCCCAATACCTGGAAATGCTGCAGACAAGCCTGAGCTAGATTTGAAGCAGTACTATCCTTAAGATACATACGGAGTCCAAAGTCAGCCTCTTAAAACAAGTCCCTGAACCCGATCAACACCCCAAAGACCTCACCCAACTGCTGGAAAACATTCAACAAGTCCCCAAAACCCTGCCCCCCCCACACCCTAGACAGGTGCCCATACCATGAACCCTAAACCCGCAATCCGAAGCATGAAACCCTAAACCCCGTCGGGTTTAGGTAAGTTTAGGTGTTTAGGGTTTCCTGAATGCAGAAAGCCCTTGCACACCTTCCCACATAGCCCAATACCCCCTAATTAAGGAATATACCTTAAATCATAATATTAAGGCCCCTATCATTTAAGGTATATTCCTTAACTAATGGGTATTGGGCTCTCTGGGTTCCCCCCGGATGGAAGCCCTAAGCCCTAAACCCCTAAACCCAAAACCCTAAACCCTAAACCCTAAACCCCTAAACCCTAAACCCCTAAACCCCTAAACCCAAAACCCTAAACCCTAAACCCGAAGGTCTTGCCTGACTACATCCAGTGGGCCAGCGAAGAGCTCGCCACTGCCAAGGCCCGGCTTGGGGGTTGTGGGTTTACTGGGTTTAGGGTTTAAGGTTTAGGGTTTAGGGTTTAAGGTTTAGGGTTTAAGGTTTAGGGTTTTAGGTTTAGGGTTTAAGGTTTAAGGTTTAGGGTTGAAAGGGTTCAGGGTTTAGGGTTTACTGCGTTCAGGGTTTAGGGTTTAGGGTTTACTGGGTTTAGGGTTTAGGGATTAGGGATTAGGGTTTAGGGGTTTAAGCTTTAGGGTTGTGAGCGCATGCTGAAGCTATTAAGAGTCAGGAGGTTCCTTAAAAGGGTTAGGATTTAGGCCTTGGGGTTCAGAAGTTGGGCGCCCGGTTTAGGGTTTAGGGTTTCTAGAAGCTCTAAACCCTTTAAACCCTAAGCCCTAAACTACCCAGAAGCTCCTTAGTAGTTCCTTTTTGGGATGACCTTGTAGGGTTCTAAACTATAAAACCACAAAAAAAAAGGAACTACTATGCAGCCTATGGGTAAACCCAAAAACCCCAAAAAGCTAGAGCCTAGACCAGTCCCTGCATGCCCTCAGGGTCGATGGATGTACCCCAAGTTGTACATATTTTTTGCATTTCCAGTATCATAGTCCCTATGTAGTACGTAGAACTCTATAAACTTAAGCCCGAAGCCCTAAACTCTTATAAACTTAAACATTGACCTAACCCCTACACCCTCAACCCCTAAGACCCCTAAACCCCGTAAACGCTAAAACCACTAAAACTTAAACCCCTAAACCCTAAAACCCTAAACTCTAAAACCCTAAACCTTTTGTTGACTTCTTCGGAGGTCCTTGTCTGTACAGTGTGTGCCGGCTTAATGCGGGCTCCAGACCCTGGTTCAGCTGGGAGAAAGAGCCGCCACACTTTAAAACCCCGCACCCTAACACCCTAAACCCCAAACCCTAATACCCCTAAACCCTAAAACCCTAACCCCTAAACCATAACACTCCTAAGCCCTAAAACCCTAAACCCCCTAAAACCCTAAACCTTCAAACAAAAACCTACAACCCTAAGCCTTAAAACAAAATATCCCTAAACCCCAAAGCCCGGCGAGGCTGGGCAGTGGCAGCAACCCATGGTTCTTGGGCCAACGCCGCTAGGCCCGCGCCTTCTCGGGGCTCTTTCCCTCGAAGTCTTGAAGGGTTCATACGGTGGATGGTAGAAATCCTGCATTGCTGCATTACCTCAAGGACCCTAAACTATGGGAATTATGGTATATTTCTTATTATGGGTAGTGCAGGATTTATATCATCAACCATAACCTACTATTTTTGTTAGGGTTCGGGGTCGCAGGTAAAGGTTCATATTTAAGAGGTCATAACCTGCTAATTTTTGTTAAAGTCTGGGGTCACAGGTAAAGGTTCATATTTAAGAGGTCATAGCCTACCAGTTTTTGTTAGGGTTTGGGGTGGTAACGGTTGTATAAGGGATCTATATTTACGGTTCTATAAGGGTTCTCTGACCCAGAGGGTCCATATATACTATACTATCCAAACGACCATCCTAGTCATGGTTTTGAGGAACTCAATGGAGTAGTATATATGGACGCTCCTGGTAAGGGGTTGCGTTTTACGGCGTTTTCAAGCAGTGCTGCAAGGGCTCTACGATAGGAGCGTTAACAATCAAAATGTGGTTTGGGGTACATTGTAGTATACTACAGTAAGCGTGGTCGTCTTTGATCCGTCCAGCTTCCCTGAAAACAAGGAGTCATTTATGAGGCTCGAAGTCGCTCTCTGCTCTGCCAGGGGCTGCCAGTGCAGCCGCCAACTGCGCTGCGCTTGGCGTCCCACAGGCGCCAGCACATAGTTTCAAAGTTCAGGATCGAATACCCATAGGCTCCTTAGTAGCTCCTTTTTGGGATTACCTTATAGGATTCTAAATATGAACCCTAAAAAGGAACTACTTAGGAGCCTACGGGTAATTAGTAATTACGACGAACTACGGGCTACTAAGGCTTAGGGCAAAGACAGCGGGTCAAGCCCAGAGGCTTTCAGCGCGGTGTCAGGATCTGTCTTTTCTGTCGAAGCGGCTACTTGGAGGTTCATGGGTAGTTATAAGGCTCCTTTAAAGGGATCCATAAGGGATCTATAAAGGGTCCTAGAGGGGGGTAGAAGGGGTCCTATACTTGGAGGTTCATGGGTAGTTATAAGTGGGGTTATAAGTAGGATAACTATAGCTATAACCTATACTAGGGGCCTTATATCTCCACTTATAACTACCCAAGAACCTCCAAGTACTGACCCTGCATAACCCGTAAACAGCAACCGACAAGGTTTTTGCTTCTAGGTAGTACCCACTCTGTAACAGTTGGATATTTTTTATAGTATGACTGTATATGGCCCGCATTATGAACCCTGATTTAGACTGCCGAATATGGTCCATTACTTGGAGGATCAGGTGATCAGGGGAGGATACGTATCAGTAGCCTCAAGGTGACTTTCCTGCTCTCCTCGCCCCTGCAATCGTGATTTATTTGCGTTGCACATTTTCCGCTTCTTACTGTAGTTGGGATACTAAGTCGGGGGATGATAAATTCACGTGCCCTTTAGTACAGCATGCAGAATGCTGGCAGACAAGCAATGCCCAACAGATGAGATCACGGCAGCAATCCCAATCAACGCGATGGCACTGACGATCTTAAACCTGCACTGACTGATAGGAGTCACGAACCGCAGATTATGAACGTGTCTATACTGGCAACAGCTCGATGGGTCAATGGATGTATGCATTACAATAAGAGTCGTTGGATCATGTCCCCAATGACTCTTCTTCCTCTTTTGTTCCGTTCAGTGGAAAGTGCGACGACATCATCCATTGACTTTGCTCTCGTTGCGTTTCTCTGTGTGTGTGTGTGCTTCACCAGACGTCCCGAGTGTAGGGTTGACAACCGTAGGACGCCATCTGCCAAGCAAGTGATGGCTCGGAGTTTAGAGTTTAGGCTTACCGGTTTAGGTAGACTGATGTCGCAAGCACAGAGAGACTGAGTCTTTCCTAACCGCAGCCGCCTAAACCCCAAACCCTAAACCCTAACCTGGCCCTAAACCCTAAACCCTAAACCCTAAACCCTAGCCGAATGCAAGGCTAAACCCTGAGCCAATCACGTGGGACAGGCGCCCGAACTGCTCCGATGGGCCTTAAACATCTGCAGAGCGACAGTGGGTCAAAGTCACTCGAGACTTGGCCAAAGAAAGCCCGGGTTCAGGGTTTATAGGGTTTGTAGGGTTTAGGGTTTTTTATAGTTTTTTTTTTTAATAGGGTTTTTGTAGGGTTTATATGGCTTATTATAGGGTTTGTAGGGTTCATAGGGTTTATATGGCTTATAGGGTTTATAGGGTAGGGTTTATAGGGTTTATCGGGTTTATAGGGTTTACAAAGCTTTTATAGGGCTTATAGGGCTTATAGGGTTTTTAGGGTTTTTAGGGTTTTTAGGGTTTTTAGGGTTTATAGGGTTTAGGGTTTTAGGGTTTAGGGTGTAGGGCAAACCCAAAGGCCGCTAACGGAAGCACCTGAACCAAGTGTGAAGCTGAGTCACCTAAAGCCCCAAGGCTCATCCTGACCGGGTTTAGGGTTTAGGGTTTAGGATCCCTAAACCCTAAACTTGTATGGAGATCTAAGGACTATGGGTGTCCCGGCAGTAGCCCTTTCATCCTTTTAGTTCGGGGTCTCTTTATTAGCCGCAACGGTAGGAACAAGGCTTACTTTACAGGCTGTAGCGGCTACTGGAGAGCCGAAGGGAAGTCTTATTTCTCTAAGTTCGACAGATTTTCCAAGTTGGATTCTGGCCACAGAATCTATCGTTTAGGGTTTAGGGTTTAGGGTTCAGTATCAAGTCTCCTGCTAACGCGAACACATACACACACACACAGGCGCACATAGACACAGAGAGAGAGAGAGACGTTTGTACCTACCACCTACCTACCAATCGACAACCCACCGATCGGCCTACGTACACACATACCAATGCAACAGCGGTAACTACATACATGTGATACCATGCACCTGTTGTGTTCAACGGCAAAAACCTTTCCCCCAAACCCCTGCAAAAATCCTAAGCCCGTAAACCCCAAACCATATAAACCCTAAACCATAAGCCCCAAACCCCAAGCCATAAACCCTAAACCCTAAACCCCAAACCCCAACCCCCAAACTAAAACATCCTACACTCCAAACAAAAACCCTAAACCCCATACTATAAACCCTAAACCCCAAACCAAAAAACCCTAAAGCCTAGACCCCGAACCATAAACCCTGAACCTTAGACCATTCTCTCAGCCAAGCCGGAGGACCACCGGGAGGATCTTAAGAGGGTTCCTATAAAGTACGCTTTAGTAGTTAGGGTCCCAGATTAGGGGATCTACTTCTTAGATTCTAAACCCTAAACCCTAAACCCTAAAACCCTAGATCCCTAAACCCTAAACCCTCTAAACCCTATAAGCCCTATAAACCCTAAACCCTAAACCCTCGATCCTCCCTTTAGGGGTCTGGGCGGAGGACCACCAATTGTGTTGCCCAGCACTTGCACCGGGTGCTGCTCGCCGGAGGCCACCTGGGGGACTGTCAAAACCAAAACCCCTAAGCCTACGGGAAAGGAGCGGGGTTACTTTAAGGGATCATGGGGTTCCTTTAAGGGTTTCTTTAAAGGGTTCTATAGGGATTTTAGGGTTCAGGGTTTAGGGTTTAAGTTTAGGTTCTACTTGGATGTTCATTGGTTGTCATAAGGCTCCTTTAAAGGGATCCATAAGGGATCTATAAAGGGTCCTAGAGGGGGGTAGAAGGGGTCCTATACTTGGAGGTTCATGGGTAGTTATAAGTGGGGTTATAAGTAGGGTAACTATAGTTGTAACCTATATTGGGGACTTATAGCTCCACTTATAACTACACATGAACCTCCAAGCAAGGGTCCATGTGGGCCCAGGGTTTAGGGTTTAGGGTTTTAGGGTCTATAGGGTTTAGGGTTTAGGGCTTGATTCCTTTATAACAGGCACTTTTTCTGATAGCATGCCCACCACGTTGCAATATTGAGCTGTATGATCCTTCCACGCTTTACTGCTGGTCGTCAAGCTCTTTAGTGCTTTGGGTTCATATGCTTGTAGGATCTTTCAGTTTTAATAAACCCTAAACCCTATGAGGCCGTACAGTTTAGGCTTATCGGTCCAAGGGCTTGAGGATTATCCTTGTGCCTTCGCATCCCTCACACTTCCCCATCACAGCTCGGGAATACGAATCCCCAAACCTTTCTTCTAAGCATGACGGCCCATATACACCTTTGGCCCATACTCGGACCCATATCCTACAAAACCGCAAGTTATGATCCCGCAATACTCGGCGTACAACACTGAAAGCCATTAAGCTAGTATTCCACAGGAATCGAGGCCGGGGCGTGTCAGCCAACAGCCTGGTAGGTTTGAAGATTCCAGTACCCCGGCTCTGGCCCTGGAGGACTACCCTTTAGAGTTTAGGGTTTAGGGGTAATCTTGCCAAGAAGGCAAGTTTTCAAAGCTTCCCCTACACCCCAAACCGTAAACCTTTAATCCTGAAGCACTTGAGCGGATTTGTCTTCGAACTCCCTCGGCAATTGCAAAATGCAGCGGGTAGAAACGCAAAAATCTCCGAATTGAGCCGAGCGTCAGCCCAAGGACCGATCTACTTACCTTCTGGTTGCAAGTACGATTTAGCATCGGATGCTGTTTTTCCAATGGGGACGGAAAAGAGGCACTCGGGCCATTCAGAAACCCAGATCTCAGTTGCTGAGCATGTTTTGTTCGTCTGGTGGCGGAGTGCCAGTGCTTGAGAACCAGGTTTGTTCTCCAGTAGAAAAGTATGTTCGTCCTGTGTGGCTCAAGCCTTTTTTCAAGACATCCTTTGCCGACTGCTCCTGAAGCTTTGAACCAACCATGGCGCTTGGTGGCCTTGCAGGACTGGACTGAGTGCAAGAGAGGTCCCAATAGCTTTCCATATCATGAGCGCATCTGTTCTTTACCTTTGGAAGACGAAGCATCATCATTACATGGTTAAGTTCGCTTCGTATGCTGGTCGTCTACTGTTGGTCGAATTCGTTCAGCGGGTGTGTTTGCCATTCTTTGGGCTGAGGTAGGGGCATGTCGCAGTTGCAACAGCAAGAGTAGTAATATTTGCGTGGGCTTTTATTTGGATTATCTGACTGAGTAGACAACTGTAGCATATAGATACGCAGTGTGCATGCGTATGTAAGTATTGTATATGTGCATGTGTGTGTGTGTGCGTGCATGCTGAAGCAGCTTTATCTAGACCTTTCACAGAAAGGCAGAAGGCAGAAAGACAGCCAGACAGCGAGACAGCCAGACAGCAAGACAGCCAGACAGCCAGACAGCCACAGACAGACACACAGACGCACAGACACACAGACAGACACACAGACACACAGACACACAGACACACAGACACACAGACACACAGACACACAGACACAGAGACACACAGCTTGGATGGCAACGTTGCCGGTGCAGTTCCAACCCC
>CAJNJA010012546.1:0-13068 GCA_905231915.1 Symbiodinium necroappetens | reverse complement strand
CTACCACTACCAAAACCACTACCACTACCACTACCACTACCACTACCACTACCACTACCACTACCACTACTACTACTACTACTACTACTACTACTTCTACTACTACTACTACTAATAATAATAATAATAATCATAATAATAAACATACCGCCACGACGACGACAACTACTACTTGTTATGGCTCCCGCTGCATTAGAGAATGTGCACACCACTTTCTGTTGGTATTCTTCGCGCTTCAAAGGCTGCTAGGATTTCGACTTTTCGATATGGCACCGCCCTGATGCCACCTCCAGAGTAGCGCTGGAGCTACCTGAACGATGACCTCCGCCTGAATGCCGCGAAACAATCAACCCCGTCGGCGATGCCTCACAGCCACGAAGCGGCACAAGTGCCAACAATGTTACAAATTGCGCGACATGCGGCGGAAGAGGTAGTCGCATCCTGGAGCGCTCGCATCTTTGGCACCACGACCCATACCTGCGCGTCTCGGAGCAGGTCGCGTCTCACATCGGATGCATCTGCACACTGCTGCATAGGTCAGCAGGCCAATGCTCACAGAATCGTCACCCTTATCGTGACCCCTGGAGTAACTCTGAAAAATCATCCTTATACTTGCAAGTAGTAACTTTTACAGCAATCCATAGCAATCCTAACTCAAGCTAAGATCACCCAGAGCATACTGAGCAACTGCGAAAAAAACTCCCCAGACTGAGGAGAGCACGACGGCTGCACTGAGAAGTACAGCGGCAAGCTCAAACTCCTTGGTGACGAAATCTTGTGGACAGGAAGCCCTTGCCACTGCAAGATTGAGGGGCTCCCATCTCTGGTGCCTTTTGAGGTGAGGAGCGCTGAGCCGCTGTAGGAAGCGGAATTCAAATCCACCATGCCACTGGAGCGTTTTGCAGATTATGAATGCCTCCAAATACTTTACCTGAGCTTCACTCGGCTCTGTCATGCAAACACTCAGCTCGTTGGGACAGGCATGTCGGCAGGATCGGATGCTGGGGCTGTGGCGATGTAAAACCCGGCATTAACAAACTGGAAAGCTTCGCGGGGGTCGAAGACCGTGATGTTGACAAAGAAAAGGATCTGGGACATGATGACTGCACTGGCGACCTCGAGAAACACGATTTCCTGTCGTGCTCATTAATAATTACAAGCGCCGTGGTGTTCGCTTGACACCCCAGATATCATCGGAAGCTTCTGCCAAATCACAAATCTGTAAACAACGGAGTAGTTTCAACAGGGTAAAACGCACGCCAGTAGTTATATCCGAAACCCCAACACACCGAACCCTAAAGGAGTTTAAACGACAGCAGGTGTATATGGGAGTACCACAAACAGGGGACCCTGAATGATATAGAACCCCATTTTGCGGGCTCCTTGTCACCAAGTTTTTCTGAAACCCCCATGTCAACAAGCCTGGCTCCAGGCGTGGCGGCACGAGAGCCGCCGTCGCGTCCAGCCCCAGAGCGTTGGCATCAGCAGTAGCAGGACGCTGGTTGTCACGTCACCCATCCTGGGATCTTCAGGGTTTCGATTTAGGGTGTTTTTCCCTCCTCGGTTTACGCTCTCACACCTCGGACAAGCCAGGCGAGGTTCACGGTGCGAGGTCGGCGTGAAACTTAGGGTTATAGGGTTGAGGGTTTCATACTCGGACAATCCAGGCGAGGCAGGCGGTCTTGAGTCGGCTGAAACTAAAGCACGGAGGACTGGGGCATGACCAAAACAGAAGTCCATCTTTAGGATTTATTAGGGTTAAGGATCAGAATCTGAGTCATTAAAATAGAGAAGCCATATTGTTCACTCTGTGGAATTGTCGCAATATGGTAACGTGAAATAAAACTATTGAACAAGAGCCGGCCCAGCATCCAAAGGAAAAGAAGTGGGTTCCAGTTGTCAAAGTGAACAGTATGTAGCAGAAGGCAAAGGGGGAGCCTGCTCGGTCAGGCCATGAACTTCACCCTTTGTTTTTCTGCACTCTTCACTAGACCGCTAGGCACTAAAAATCCAGTCTTCGAGTTCCCACGCATGAGATCTGAAGGACTACATGGCTCGTAGATGGACCTGGTCAGGATCTCGATGAAGTAATGTATCTGCACCAGCTTCTTGTGTGTGCGCACGAAGGCATCGTCCACCCAAACATAGAGCACCACATCCTTTCAGCTGCAATCGGGTCACGTCATCTACAGTATCTGCTCAGGCAGTTAGACACCAAAGACTATGGTCCTGAGCTTTAAGGGCTTCGACTCTCACACTCGGAGACTCGGAGGCAAGGCTTCACGACGAGTGGTCCATCAACCACCACGAATTTAGATGTTTTTGAGTTGTTGGTTTTGGGACTCAGAGAATGCTTAAACTCCACCACACCCCGCGCACTTGGATCCTTAAGGCTAGCCAAGCAAGCACCTGAAGGTATGCGGCAGGCAGCGTCGTGTGTCGCTTTGTCACACGCACTGAGGCCCGAAACCGGTACAAAAATAGTCTGTTGCGGTGGGCTTGCCTCGTCGCCCGGTGAGCTCCCCTAAACCCTCCACTGCAAGATATTTCCCTGGTGTGCATAGGGCTTAATTTAAGTAAAGCTGAAGTTTGGACGAGTTTGGAGTGCTAAAGACATCGAATCCGCACAGCCTGGATCCATGTTCTTCAGGGTCGCTGAACGATCCATAACCTACAACATGGACACCTATGGCGACTGCGACTCCGGCGACTGCTCCTGCTTCTGCTGGACTGCTGCTGGACTACTACAACTACTTCACTTCTACAACGCCGGCGACGGACTCATACTCCTTCTCAACTTAACACTTCATCATCCAAGATCTTGCCATCAAGACTCCTCAGTCACTTCTTCTGAAATACAACTCTATCGTGTAAGTTAAAACCATGAACATGTAGCAGGAGCTGAAGGGCTTCAGATCAACCTCAAACCTGTTGTTTGACAGCAGGGTGTCGGCGCATGCCATGGCCAAGCAAACGATGCCCACGGCCAGCGCTGATGCTTCCGCGAAATAATCTGCATCCCATGCATGCGGCTCTTGAGCGATTTCTCGGAGCCATGCCTCACAACCGCATATCACGAAAATGCGAGGATTCTTGCGACATTTGTCCTGTGAGCCTGTTCCATAATCTGTGCGGCAGAGCTGCGGAATGCACGATTGCCGACCTCAGTGCCAGACATCTTCAATGGAACGGATCTGAGGTCTCAGTGCGTTTGATGTCTTGGTCTTAAACGAATTGTACTCGAGCGGCAGAAGGATCAAAGGCAAGCTAGCAATCGTCAGCTTTCGCAGACCACGCATCAGGTTCTCACCATACCGGCTGCCTTTCATCTCCGCCATAGCTTGGCGTCTCGACCGCCGAGCCATGCTTGCGGATGAAATGGGCCCATCGTGTGGAGAACTGACCACCTTCCGGAAGGCATGCGCTGGTACTTTTGATGCAAGTCTGTGATCTAATTAATTCCTTCACCGACATAGTAGTAATAATAATAGGTGATAATCTGAGGCTCTCACAGATGCAACCGAGCTCAGCATGTCCTCCTCACCAATGCCCCAGCAGAAACCGTCTCCAATCTTGTCCACCATTTCCACAATGGGGGCAAGTTGGATTGCAGCGATGAACAAGGCCAGGCCCCAGCCGTATGGGCGGTTCTGGCGAATGGCGGCGCGGTGTCGGCTCAGTGTCAGTGCCGATAAAACCGTTGAAGCCAATGCTCCAAAGCACAAAAGCCAGAAGTTTGTCTGCTGCACCTGCACGGTTTAGTGCTTACGTCAGCTTTGGGGGGCGTGTCTGCAGTTTGCCAACGGATATTCAACTTGGTACAGAGGGGCATCATTGAAGACTGCTTGTACATGTGCATAATGTGTGCAGAAATGCTTGCGACGTGGTGGCACCCGAAACCGTGCTCGTGTCCAATGTGACAGACTGAGATCATCGATCGCAAGGGCGGCTCCAAAGGATGTGACAAAGCGACAAAGCGACCGTGGCCAGTTTCTGCCGAGTGGCCACATCGAGCCAAGTACTCGTAGGGTCAGAAATAATTTTCCAGAGGCTGAGCATGTCGAAGCCACGGTCAGCAGAGAGCAGCGATGCTTTCAAGGTCAAGCCCAGAACACGCTGAAAAGTAGCATTCGACCTCCACCTCTTCAGGGCAGGATGCATCGGAATGATTGTTGAGAAATGGCCCCCATTCTGCAGGGCTGAAGGGGAGTCCCTGGCTGAGGTTGAGCCGAGGCCGCTCATGACAGCGAGACCATAAGAGGCCCGAGCCGATGTCAGAACCGCAGACCCCGAGCTCGAAGCGACAACGAGGCTTCAATAATCACATATCGTAAGCTGCCGTTGCAGCAAGAGCAAGGGAAACGATCTCACAGTTCGCCAGCAGTATCATGACAGTTTACATGTGTAGGGTACAGGGTCCTGGTACTTACAAGCCGCTCCAGCCTGACACTCTGGGCTGGCACGAGAGGGGCCGCCGCCAGCGCACGGGCATCGGAGCTTTCTGTGCCGGGCATGCTGCACAGGCCAAGCGTTTGGGTTTGTCGTGGGTTCTCTCTGCGTTTGCTTCTGGACGACGGAAACACCTCGCCAGTGTGATCGCTTCTTGTGCCATGACCGTCTTCTCTGCAAGTTGCGTGTATGCTAAACCTTGCTGCCCACAGTGCCGTGAAGTGAGGATGTGACAAACATGTCATGTTGCAAAGGCATACCTACGTTGTTCTAGTTCTCCGTGATGAAGACAGACAGCTATTGTCCTCAGCTGAGCCTGTTCGGTCCCTTGGTCTAGCACTCAGCCTGGCTTCACATCCCTTATGGTGCATGGCTGTATGAACCAAAAGGCTGCGCCAAGGGCGAGGACCCCTGCAGTAGCGGGTGCAACATTACAGAACTAGCACAGCTCCCTTAAGGTCAGCTGATGCCTGTGGCGACAGACAAGCAACAGAAGTCGTTACACAATGAATCGTAGCAGCTGCTGCAGCAACAAAGATCTGTTACAGCTGCCTGTCACTGGCAGCTTTTGTCATGCAATTTTGCTTGTCTGATCCTCTTAGCAGCTTAGCACTTTCGAATATCCCAAACCTGGAAGCAGCCGTATCAGGTAAAAGGGATAGCTGTCTTATTGAGAGCTCGGCCAAGGCCAGAAACTCAGCTGCAGCCCGCTCGTCATCTTCCTTTCAGCGCGGGGACACAGCGACTTCTTTTGCTGTCGAAGCCGGAGGCTATGTTAGCTGCCCAGCACACGCTTGTGTTTTCAGCCTTACTGCGACCTGAGTTCCGGAGTGGTTTCCATGCCACTGTTTGGCCATGTGGCTGGCAGCAAAGAAATCTCATGTCTCATGCTGAAGACGTGTATCTACAGAGGCCTCTCGTTGTGCACAAAAACCACAGAGTTGCCGCACAGCTCCGAAGGCATCTAACATATTATATTATATAGTATAATATAATATAATATGATAGAATATGATATAATATGATATAACAGCTACCTGTAGCTGCAAAGAAGATGTGTTGCTTTGACAATTACGAGGAATCGGCAATAAAATGTTGCGCAAACAACTTGAGCGAAGGAGTACATGCATTTTGCAGAGGTGTGCTATCTCGACTGGGCTTGAAACTGTTTGATTTTGGCATCCATGCACAGGAACATGAGTAACGTCGCGTCTGTATCCTGAAGTGAAGCTAACACCTTGACTGTGTTGACGTATGTTGGCTCAATCTTGCCACTGTGCTTGCCAATGAGTCAATTGGGGGGTTACTGGGTGGTTCTAAATTGCATTCTAGGGTCGTGAATCTGAGGGTGACCTATTTATTACCCCACCCCCTAATTCAACTTCAAGCCAAAAGCAGGCCTGGTCGATGCGAAGACGCTCGAGCATCTGCACAGCATGAGCAAGCAGTGTTTTTGGGTTGGGTCTCACGAGGGTTTCGGAAACGATCAAACGACGATAAAAGGATCTCTTGAAGTGGCTCTGTCTACATCTACCGTTTGCATGACCCCTGCTTCATTCCTCCTGCTATTAGCAAGGGGAAGCAAAGGCAACTGCATTGGGCGCCGGGCCCCTGCGATGGCACTCTCGGCATCCTGGAGAGGCTATCGGGTTGAGTCATTGGGGAGCTGACTGAAACTGCAACCATCAAGAACCGCTATGGTCCCTTTTTATAGAATCCACAGGGTACGCCGTAAAGCCATGAGCAATAGGCAACCATGCTTTTCTACTCAGAGGGCTTGAGTTCAACAATCGCGGTATGATCAACATGATGACTGCACATGGCCACACAGAACCCTACGCTTGGTACGCTGCAAAACAACACTTTTGGCATCAAGCACTTGCCCAATCCAAAACAACCATCAACATCCTCACCCTGAACTTCCCCAACCTTACGAACTCAAACTCCCTGAATCCTCACCCCCACTCTGTCCACGCCCAAAATCCCTTGCAGCCCCTTGCCCTGTCCTTGGCCAGCCGGCCATACCTTTGGCCGTTGTCGACCTCCACTCTCTGTCAGTGGCATTCATTGGCTGAGTTTAAGTTTCGGCAGACAGTGTGCAGAGTTGCTTGCAATTCGCCCCTACTCGGTCTGCAAGCCTTCGGAACCGGTCCGGCTTCAAGCGGATTACCTAAGGGCTCTTTCAATCTCAACACCATGCAGGCCGCCACGTGTAACGCCATGCTTTGGAAGAGCTTAAACCGGAAAATCGTCAGATCATCTGCAGCTTCAACCTCAGTTCTTGGAACCTGGGTGCAAAGCATCGCCTGCCTTTTCCACTGATTGCTAGCTCATGTGAGTATCCCACTAACCAGTCGTCAACATAAACGAAAGAGCGCCCACTGAAGGCGCATGAAGTCGGGCTCAGGTCCTCTAGGCTCGATTGGACGGGAGTTG
Organism: Symbiodinium necroappetens; assembly: GCA_905231915.1. Classification (NCBI taxonomy): domain Eukaryota; class Dinophyceae; order Suessiales; family Symbiodiniaceae; genus Symbiodinium; species Symbiodinium necroappetens. The sequence goes on along the minus strand of CAJNJA010012546.1, from coordinate 6,183 downwards.
TCATCTTCTGTGCGCAACAATGATAGCAGGATGAAGCTAAAAAAGCCATGACTCTTCGATGTTCTACGCTAAGCATTCGGATACAACAAAACCACAGAGGCCTGCCATGTACCGACCCTGCCTCTAAGTTCAAGAGCCCGGCGAACAGAGTGCCAAATGGCCGCAAGGCCAGGTATGCCCGCCTGCACAGCTGCAGCTTAAAGACTTGGGGGGTTCACAAACCCGAGTTGTAGAGCGAATTGTCGGATCCTTATAATACATAACCCCAAATAAATAATAATCCTTTAGTTATTACAATACATAACCGCACGTAATTAATAGACTCCGAAGTCAAGTCTCACCCAGCATGTCGCTGCCTAGCGTTGGCATAGGTTTCCTCTCCAGGAGTCCCGGCTCTCCGCAGAGGGCTGTCGAGTAGCTGCTCTAACGCTGCGCAGGGTTGCAATGTCTGCGACGAGAGTCTATGGTTCTCCGTTCGATTCATCATGAACCAGGGTTATTGAGAGCACTTTCTGCCCAGATTCTGAGTTCGTGTCGTGCGGAGCCGCCCTCTCACAAGCTCGAACTGCAGTAGTTGGCGAGGTCGAGTCAATACAACTTTCAGTTTTGCTTGGTCGAAGCTCGGCAAACCGTAGCAATCTATAATCCGATAGAGCCTCTCCTAAACCCTACACCCTGGACATCCCTAAGCCCTGAGATTCAAGAGAGCTAATGTGGGATCGGACCTGGTCAAGGTGTAGAGCTGGTGGATACGCTTCGAAGCCAGAAGGGCTTGCGCCTCATATGCACAGCATAGGAAAAGCCTGGGGAAAGTTCGATGCCAGGTGCATCTGAATGTGCATGTAAGATGCATGCACATACGCAATGAGACTTCAATTCAAGAAGCAAGCGTGCAGGCAAACACTTGAGCGCGCGCATGCTTGTGACCACAAATGCACATGTGTGATTTTGCCATGCGTGCAAGCAGGTCGGTTAGCAATTAGGCCGGCAGGGAGGCCAGCAGGATCCAGTAGGTAGGTAGGTAGGTAGGGTAGGGTAGGGTAGGTAGGTAGGTAGGCAGGTAGGTATACAAAGTAGAACTGCCTGTATTCTGTATACCTTGCTCATGCACCTCACCCTGTTCTGTTTGGCAAAAGCTCCAGACCCCGTCTCAGTGCAGTACGACTTGGGCCGGAAGCCTGACCTGCGGTGCGAAAGGCCTGAGTAGGGCGAGGCCATGACTGAAGCTCTATCTCCGCCACAACTGCCGTAATAGTTAATCGACAAGTCTGACTTCAGTAACGTTGCTGGGCGACCCTTGAGGTGCAGGCTTCGGGTCCTCTCCAAGGAAGTATCCGAAATCGATATGGAAAAACCTCGGCTCGTGCCGGTGATCTGCACGCCCAGTGTCACTGTCACTCCCAGGTGTGATCCTGCCGACATGCCTGCATCTGAAACCATCTCGCGCTGCTTTCGCGCTGGACTCCACCCGAAGAAGAGAGAAGTTCCAAGCTCTCCCAAGCCACTACGGCGGGGTGCCTTTAAGATTCGGATAGGGCTCTGGAGCATACTCTAGTAGATTAAAGTATAGCGCATACAGGGAGAGTACGGGGACACGAGTATTATGCAGACCTCTTCCCCGTAGCTAAGTGCTGCAAACCCCCAACCCCGAAACCCGGCGCCTAACCGCCAAACCGCAAACCCTGAACCCCTAGCCCTAACCCTCAACCCCAAAACCCGGGCTGAGCGTTCCACTGGCCCTGCTTTGTGATGCAGATGTTCTCCAAGTGGCGGTCGCCCAGCCCCAGGACCTCGGATAAGGGGCTTTGCATAGTAATTAATATACTGGAGGATAACATACACAATATGGTATGATATAATAATATAATGTGGTATATTGTAATGAAATATGCGGGCTTTCTAGCATTCGATGGGGGTTTAAAAGGGTGCTTATGTGTTTCTATGGTATGTTATGATACGTTTCTTAACATGCCCCGAGAGGATGGCTTCGATGTTGAGCATACAAGATACCACTGCCACACATGCACGCGGCTAGGGCGTAGCATACTGGGGCTCCTCGATGGTAGAGGGCGGGATCTGTCGGGGATTTTAAGGTGTTTGAACGGGCTTCCTGTAGAAAAAGTGGGCTGAAAAATGAGAACAGGGTTCCTTTGTTTCAGGCTTGAAGGTGGCATTTAGACTAGCAGAGCTATGCTGTGAGAAAAGAGCCTTCTCAGGCCTTAGTGACGAGAACAATTTTCTGATACTGGTTTCTGCGGCGGTGTCTTATTCGGATTGATGAATGTTAAGCTAGGGATATTCAAGTCAGCTTATGCTTATAATGAAGTTTTTAGAGTCAGAGGGTTCTGGGGTTGTCAAACAAATATAACATAACAGTGTTTCAATTGTGGTAAAGCGAAGAATGCAAAGTTCCCTGAAGCTGGCGCCGCGGCATATGATGCAACCTGAGTGCCGGCAACACAGCGAGTTGCAGCGGATGCAAGGCCGAGTGTGTCTGTTGCTTAGTGCGCGACCCTTTGTATCACTACTGCTCTCAGCGAGTACGAGTAGGATGTCTACCTCCAGATAACAAATCGAGTCGCAGAAACATGAACATGGAAATATGTACAGTATGCAGTTGTATGCATGAGGAGTCAAACATACTACGAGCCTACAGTTGCTTACAAGCACTGTTGATTCGGTGTGCGACTCCTTGCATAAGATTCTTTAAGGCATGTTTGGTAGCCTCTACAACACGCTACGATGCACTCACCGCCGGTCTTTCATCCATCCTCTGACAGACTTGGATCCCGGCGCATCCAGCTGCAACCGTCCCACAGAAGTTGTCCATAACCTGTACGTTCATCCCTAAACCCGAAAGTAAAGCTCGGGTGTCGGGTGTGGGTGGTGTGGGGGGGGTTCTCAGTGAGCCTGTTTCACCTTCTCTATTTTCCGACTTAGGGGTTGAGGCGTCGACCCACAAACTCAAACTCGGATGAGGAAGGCCGGATTGTCGTGGTTCTGGGTGTAGGCTAGAAATCACTGTGCAGTGAGGACTTGGGCACTTGCGGGGGCCAAGAGCCTGCTTGCTTTGAGCGACATGCTGTCTTACTTGGCTACCAAGCAACCACCTGTCAGGAACTTCGGAACACAAACAATGTGACATCAACCGTTGGCTTAACATTTTGGGGATCCTCTTCCCTTGGAACACACCGAGCATCCAACATTGCACACGAGCCGAGCAACGACGAGTGACTCATTCGCACGCGGACCGGAACATGGACCGAACCAGGGGCCAAAACGTCTCAGTGCCTCTTGTTAGACTGTTCGGCTCTGCCCCCCGCCGGTGTGAGCTCTAGTGCCATGGAGTGAGAAAATCTGCAATGCCCGGCGACACTGAAAGAGTCTTGGTTGCCAACAGGCCTGGTCGAAGTTCATACCCGGAGGCCTTGGCGAAGCTTTCAGCAAACGCTTACAGCTTACGACCCACATGAGAAAGCCACGTTGAAGCTGAAGCTTATGAACTCGAAGCGGCGCATACAAGAGGGTCCACGGCTGTGGGTTCATGAGGCAAGGACGTGTGTTCGACCAGCCACGTTCCAAGGTCTCCCCGTGACCTTAAGCATTATGCTGGCCACCGACGCGGCATGTCGGGACTTTCTGCGCTTGTCGTGTTCGCACCTTCTGGCTCTCGACAGCTGAACCATGGCATGTGGCAAATATCGCTGCTCCGTCAGAGCACTGGGAGACGACTTTCTCAATGCTTCTCCTTCTCGGAAGTTGCTGCAACGGCCTTTCTGTACACTGTACAAAAACCCTCTTGCAGCACTCATGGGTGCAGGGCTACGAGTGGTGGCTTCAGACAGCCACTACAAGCAAGACTGCTCAGCCGATAGACCAGAGTCTGAAGGAGTTGTCGGGAGAAACCTTGCCGAGCATTGCTGTCGTTCTGCTTTCTCAAACCCGGTTACAAGTCGATAACCCTAAACCCTAAACCATAAACCCTAAACCATAACAGGCTCAGAAATGTTGCTGCAAAGACTCTGAGGACTTACGCAGCACGGCGCGCTTGCCCGAAGCAGATCGAAACAACCTGCACAGATAATAATAGTAATAGTAGTAATAATAGTAATAATAGTAGTAATGGTAATAATAGTAATAATAGTAATAATAGTAATAATAGTAATAATAGTAATAATAGTAATAATAGAAATAATAGTAATAATAGTAATAATATGTAATAATATGTAATAATATGTAATAATGTAAGATTGGCATGCGGCATGCCAGCAAGTCATACGGGCACTGGTGATGTCGCCTTCTGGGTCAACCTTATCCGAAACACACCCCAGCACTTGACATGTCAGCGATGCACCGGGCGTGTCAAAAGATACCGCGGAGTAGAACCCTGATAGAAACAGCACAAAGCATGACGATGCACCGGAAATGCTCTGACAAATAATACAAATATGCACTCGAGTGCTGTCGTGTAATTAGCTCCCAGTCGGGATCAACCGAAAGAACTCAACAAAGGGGACACCAAGAAGCTGTCTTTCAACGTGCATGGTCTTCGTGCCTTCGTGCTTCTGGCTTCCCTCTATCACCGCATCGGACCGGTAGAAGGAGAACGTGTGAAGCACCCCATGACTCTGGGTGTGATAGCTTACAAACAGTCAGGGTGAACACCGGCGACCCAACCAGAGCATGACACCCCGAGCATTTTGGGCGGTGTTGACTCATGAGGCCCCGCAAAGAACCACGACCAACTTGCAAGCCGACATGCCGTCGTGACAACAGGAGTGCTTGCACATTCGCCGCCGACATTACAACGCAGTGCCGTAGGTTAGTAAGTACAAAAACATCGTTTGATCGGTTCTGCCCCTGCAGGCCTCCCCTACTCGCAGGGCGCATCTAGATAAGCCAGGATGCAAGCGTTACCAGTGGTAACAATTACCATGCGTGGTGCCCAGAGCACCGTCCCGGACGATTTGCTCCCCAGCAGGCGCGTTAGCCCATCGCCCCGCTGTCATTCACCATTCTCACCCATGGTGCGTTGGCCCCAAGGAGCATTGGGAATACCCGTGCACACTGCGCCCCACACCCGGCCAGCGGTGTGGAAGGAGTGCGTACTTGGGGTGATGCTGTCTCCTTCTGGGTAGGGCGCAAGCCACAACACGCTCACTGAAGCAATTGCTCTCGTGCTCTTCCAGGCAGTACCAGCAGATTTCTTCACAATCACAGCTTCGCAACTTGCATGAAAACATTCAACTTACAATCTTGGAAGATGCCGCCATTGACTGGCAGTAGATACACCATGACAACGACTCGGCTGCGATGCTAGGCAGCCATGCATGTCAGCAATCCGCCTTGCTCGATGGATGCTTGCAGCAGACATCGATTATGTGACCAATCTGCTGTATCTGAAATCATTTTGTCGCGCCTCAAAGCCAAAGGCCTTCCCTGCAAACAGGGTGCATCCAACTCCCACAGAGTTCGCAACCGGGATGCTAGAGCTACCATGCATGGTGCCCAGAGCACCTTCCCGGACGATTTGCTCCCCAGCAGGCGCGTTAGCCCATCGCCCCGCTGTCATTCACCATTCTCACCCATAGTGTGTTGGCCCCAAGGAGCATTGGGAATACCCGTGCACACTGCGCCCCACACCCGGCCAACGGTGTGGAAGGAGTGCGTGTATGGGGTGATGCTATCTCCTTCTGGGTAAGGCGCAAGCCACAACACGCTCACTGAAGCAATTGCTCTCGTGCTCTTCCAGGCAGTACCAGCAGATTTCTTCACAATCACAGCTTCGCAACTTGCATGAAACATTCAACTTACAATCTTGGAAGATGCCGCCATTGACTGGCAGTAGATACACCATGACAACGACTCGGCTGCGATGCTAGGCAGCCATGCATGTCAGCAATCCGCCTTGCTCGATGGATGCTTGCAAAAGACATCGGTTATGTGACCGATCTGCTGTATCTGAAATCATTTTGTCGCGCCTCCAAGTCAAAGGCCTACCCTGCTAACAGGGTGCATCCAACTCCCACAGAGTTCGCAACCGGGATGCTAGAGTTACCATGCATGGTGCCCAGAGCACCTTCCCGGACGATTTGCTCCCCAGCAGGCGCGTTAGCCCATCGCCCCGCTGTCATTCACCATTCTCACCCATGGTGCATTGGCCCCAAGGAGCATTGGGAATAC